>JANTNU010000003.1:2900640-2910830 GCA_024752395.1 Erythroxylum havanense
TGACTCGCATGAAAAGTATTCATAGATGGCCATCGTCTCTTTAGTAGAGAACTTGAATACAGTCATGACTCAAGAAACTAAATGAGATCAAAAGGAAAAAATGCAAATGCGAGATATGATCTAGGGTATAGAATACAATGTCTACTCAAGGACTCATAAGTCCTAGGATCAATTTGTTAAAGCGAGATGTCATATACTCCTAATAGATGTATGGCAAAGTGCTCTCGTCGTATGCTGGTCACACCGGTTATTGAACAAGTATGAGTACTGCAGAGTTTTTGTTAAAACCCATCATGTGTGAGTGGGAGATGATGACTTAAATACACCCATGATGGGTATAATAGTCATCATGCTTGAATAACTACTAAGGTAGTTATATATACAGAAATAAATAAAAGCAACGTTTTGAAACATAACAATCAGTGTATGTGAATATATTGGTTTCATGAGTGAAAAGATTTCTGTAGTGGCAAAAACTGAAGAGTTGTTCTGCAGTGAAAAATCTGGAAATACACAGAGCTTTAACCGGTGGAATTACAACAGGAATCTAAGTATGTGATTCTTGTTTTTCCTATGCATACATATAATCGATCATATGCTATATGATATGTTCATATGTTTTGTTTCTTACAACTATATCACAAGCAACTTCGTTGTCACAATATAGACTAATTGGTTGTTTCAGTGGATAGCCTAAATTATGTTAAAGTAGTATAAGCCACAAAGCTTCACAAAGACCAAGTGTTATAGCTTTGAATTCAGCTTCCACACTTGAGTGAGTGACCATTTTCTATTTTTTTTACTTCTCCATGTGACTAGGTTATCACCAATAAAACTGAAGTGGCGAAAATTTGATCTTCCATCTTCTATTGATCCATCCCAATTAGTATTTGTATACACATCTATACTTTGTTAATATGTATTTTAGTAAAAAAAAATTACTTTACCTATAGTAGTTTTGAGAAAATTCTCGTAACTTCCCTCATATGTTGTTCTCTAAAATTATGCATAAATTGACTAATAATATTCAAAGTATAAGTAAAGTTAGATCTTGTGTAAGCCAAATATATTAGTCTTCCTACAAGCCTTTAGTATCTTCCTTTATCAACTAATATTTAGTCTGCTTCTACACATAACTTCTAGTCTTCCTCAAAGTATAAGTAAGCTTACCTTGTCTTCTTTTTAAGAATAAAGTGTGGTCAGAATTGCTATGATGATATCAGAAAGTTATCATAGACCTTGTGAACCTTTCAATCTATAAACCTTTTTACTCTGCCTTTCTACTTCAGCTCGTACATTGATTTGATCAATCTAAAAAACTTTTTACTCTACCTTTCTACTACCATGCAACCTAATGGAAGCTCCATATAGATTTCTTCAGATAAGTCACCATGCAAAAAAATATTCTTTATGTCAAATTGTTGCAACGACTAATCCAATTTTGTAATTAGGGTCAACAATACTCTAACAGTATTGATTTTAGATACGGGAGCAAGTGTCTATGTGTAATCAGTCCTATAAGTTTGGGTATACCTTTTTGCAACCAATCTTTTTTTGAACCTTTCCCTTTGTCATCTGCTTTTTATTTTATAGTGTAAACACCTCAGCATCCAACTAGCTTCTTTCTTAGTGGGCATTCAACAATCTTCCAAGTTTTATTTTTTTAATAAAGAGTTCATTTCCTCATTTATTGTAGTTCTCCACCATGGAACATCTAGAGCTTCCTCCAAACTGTTAGGAATAGCTAAAATAGATGATTGATTTATAAATGAATTATTTGATTATGAAAATTATTATTTGACATGTAATAATGCATGGGATATTTAAGCCTTCTTAAAATTTCAGGTTCATATGTAGGCTTAGCAATACCTCTAATATAACTCTCTAATAGTTGCTTTTTAGGTAGTTTAAGGTCAGGAATAGGAATATCCTCAGTAAACGATTTGTGTGGTATATTAGTGAGAGTCTTAACTTCTACATTTGATGGACCAATAACCTGCTCTTGATCAGTATTCCCTTTTTATTTGATATCCTCTAGTTCAATAGCTCCATTCTTCTCCTCTTTATGTTCCAATTGATTATTAGAATTATCACTAACATCATTACCATCTGAAAAATGACAGCCATCTTCACACTTCCCTTGAAGTTCATAATCAAGAGTTTGAATTTCCTTCTGGTACTCCCCCTAAAGTTTAGACTAAGAGAAATACATTATATCTTCATAAAAGACTACATCCATTATATAATGAACATATGTTTAGTTGGAAAATGATAACACTAGTACCCCTTTTGGATTATTACATATCCAAGAAAAACATACCGCAAGGCTCATGGAGCTAGCTTATTGCGTTCTTATTTATGGATATGGATAAATGCTACATATTGGCACCTGATCCGGAGACCGGATCCCAACCGGAAAAGCGAAAAGTAATTGCCAAAACCAAAGTGAATTCAAATTGAATAAATCGAATCCGAAGGAGAATTGAATAACAAATTGTGGAAACAAAAACTTAACAAGTGAAATCGAATACATATCGAATCGGAACAAATACATATCGAATCGGAACAAAAGCAAAAACGATCGAATCGAAGCAAATCAAATAATGAGACAAACGAAAGCAGAAAAACCAAAGCGAAACGAATATGAATCGAAGGCGGAACGATAATTTACAAAATAGATCCGACATCCGAAGACATACACTTTAGAAAATACGTCGCGTTGGAAACTCTAAGACCAAAACTATCCGAATCCGGTCTAAATTTTTTTCTTTTCTTTCTTATTCATTTCTTTCATCTTTATTCGTTCTCATTCAAAATCAAAACAAATAATTATTACTATTGGAAATTCAACCTTATACAAATCTCAAAACATATAAAGCTTCTTAACATGCAGTTTCTCAATCTCATCTTTTTAACAAATCATATATCTTATTTTTTATCTTTCTTTTGTCATAGAAAATTCGGCAACATAACGGCTACATTTTAACTAACCCAAACCTGCAAAGTGTTCAAAACACACTTCTATATTTCTCAAACAAAACTCATAATCATCAGACACTCCCTTCCGGAAATTTAGCATAAACAAACACAATCCTATTTCTAAACCACTTCAAGTCATTTTCCATATCCAAATCGCATTCATCACATTCATAGTCATATACAATCTCCATTTATATCAATTACATAACATATATCATAACCATACCCAATTTCATAATTCATCTACATCATGAACTAAATACTTAGTAAACATAAATGGCATTTCGAGTCATATACGAATCAACATCAAAATCCAAATTACTTAAAACCTAAATTATACAATTTACAAAAACATACAAAAGTCGAACTGATGTCTTGACCGCCTTTCATCCGATCTCCTGCTCGAATACCTGGAGATGGGGATGAAAGGGGGGTAAGTTAGATAGCTCGTGGATAATGTGTTTATAAATTGAAAGATAAGCGAAAACATTTTACAAAACCTTTTTTTCATTTATTTTAAAATTTTCACGGTAGAAAATTTGGCAAATTTCTTATTTCTCAAACTTTTCAAATCATTGCCAAACAATTTCAGTAAATTCTCAACTGAAAAATCCACAATAGTTTATTTCTCAAAATTTTCACATTTTTTTCACATTTCATGAACAAAATCCATATTTCTTAAATATTTTTCAAAACATGTAATGCATCACACTTAGAAACAAAACAAGAACACATAACACATCAAATGGTTTAGTTCGGTCCAAAATAGAACGTACTGCACATTCCCGCCTAACGGTCCTGTGCAGCCGTGAACGGAACGAACTACACCTTCCCGCATCGCGGTCTGGTGTAGCCGTGACTTATGGGAGTCCGAGATTGGAACTTTAGTGTCACTAGCGAGCAGCTGGGAGAAGGCTTTAAAACAGACAAGTGCCCACTTATCCCACTTATGGGACCTGACCAAACCCACATAACACATAACCGAAAACGAAAATTCAGATTGCTCGAAGGCACATTTCGAAATCTTGATTTTCAAATTTTTCATATCATATCATCATAGTGTGTCAATACTTGACACATTCACATATCCACATATCACACCAATTCATATAGCAAATCATATTCAATCTCAATTCATAAATTTAATCACATATCAACCAAATTCATAACAATGAATGTAATAATTTCTTTAAATCATAAATCAAACTTATTAAAATTCACAAAGCACAATTTTCAAATAATTCAAATAATTCGAAACCAGTGAATTTCATAATCCTTGCTTTTTTAAAAAAAATCATTCCAAAACAAGGAATTTAATCCTTCGAAAATCATTTTTTCAAACATTTATATAAACATTAATTTATCAAAAATTTGCTTCTTGAATTTTCGAATACACATACTTAGCTTAAAATTCAAAATATAAATAAATTACCCACCTCGAATCGATGGTAGAAGCTTGTCCCATTCATCAATTTGTGCATTGCTTTTGTTCTTCTTCCAATTTAAAAATACCTAAACCAATTCACCCAAATTCAACATCATAAATGACATAATCCTCAAAATTGATTTCATAATTCACAAACCCATACTAATTTTAAGATATCTAAATCAAAAACTTCCAAAATCCCCAATTCCCAAGAATTGGGCATAAACCCTAATTCACAATAATCCAAAATTAAACCAATTAATCATGAAATCTTCAAAATTGAGCTTAGGATTGACAAACCCATACAATATCCAAGCTATCAACACCAAAAACTCATGACAATTCCAAAACTCAAAAATTTCTCTTACCTTCAACCTCCACCATTTTCGAATTTTTCTTGTCCCATAAGAGAGCTATCACCTTCTTTCATCTTTTCCCTCTAGAATCCACGAAAATATCATGCTTGAAGCCCTAAAATCTGAAACCCAAAGCTTCCATCTTCTTCTTTCTTCTTCTCCATAGCCGAAACCTTCATCCTCTCATCTCTTCTTTTATTTCTCTTCTTTTCTTCTAAGGTATCGTGCTCCCCATTGTAAAAATGACAGCCACTTGGTTTATATACTGCCATGTCATTAAATGAGGGTCAATTGACCAAAATGCCCTTCCACTTTAGCCTAACTTCTTAATTCCTTAAGTAAACTTCCGAAATTACCCATAAAATCATGCTTTGCTTAGGTTATTTTTCAAATCATCAATTTGAAGGAATTTGCTAAAACTTCCTTCTCAATAATTGTTCCTCTATGTCTTATCTTTCTAATGACACCAAAAAACTCAATTTGGTTCAGAAACGAAGAAGTTATGGCCAAAACACTTTCAGACCATTACAAAACTGAGACTGAACACTACACCTAAAGACACTAGAAATTAACCATCTTAAGGACTGAACTGAAATTTTATTCCTTCAGAACATTTGTAGATCCATGTCTCTAGTTTTATTAGCAATAAGAATCAACTCAATCGGAGCTCTATAGCTTCAGATATCTCCAAATTACTGAAGCATGCTCAGAAAGTATCTAACTCATAACCTTTTAATCGATCTTCCCACTTTGATCTGATCGATATTTCTCAGTTCCATCTCAAAAATCATAAACTTTCATGGAGAGATAGAGGAATGTCTTAAAAATCCAACGCTTCAAAAATTAGATCGATCAGAGGTCAGACAAAAAAGTTATGGCCAAAAGAGTGGAGAGAGGTCGAATCAGAAAGACAATTTGAAAATCAGCAACGCAGACGAGCAGAGCGATTGGCGAGTGGAAGAGCTGACCGATCGACAAGCAGAAGAACTGAGCGATCGGCGAGCAGAAGAGCTGACTGATCGACGAGAAGAAGAGCTGAGCGATTGGCGAGCGGAAGAGCTGACCGATCTTCAAGCAAAAGAGCTGAGCGATCGACGAGCGGAAGAGCTGACTGATCGACGAGCAGAAGAGCTAAGCGATCGGCGAGCGGAAGAGCTAACCGATCGACGAGTAGAAGAACTGAGCGATCGGTGAGAGGAAGAGTTGACCGATAGACGAGCAGAAGAGCTGAGCGATCGGCGAGCGGAAGAGCTGATCGATCGACGAGCAGAAGAGCTGAGCGATCGGTGAGCGGAAGAGCTGACCAATCGACGAGCAGAAGAGCGGAGCGATCGGCGAGCGGAAGAGCTGACTGATCGACAAGCAGAAGAGCTGAGCGATCGGCTAGCGAAAGAGCTGACTGATCGACAAGCAGAAGAGCTGAGCGATCGGCGAGCGGAAGAGCTGACCGATCGATGAGTAGAAGAGTTGAGCGATCGGCGAGCGGAAGAGCTGACCGATCGATGAGCAGAAGAACTGAGATTTCGGCGAGCAGAAGAGCTAACTGATTGTTGAACAAAAGAGCTGAGCGATCAACGAGCGGAAGATCTGACTGACCCCCAACTTCTAAAATCCATAACGTTTGACTCAGAACTCCAAATTTTACAAACTTGGTGTCCATGGAAAGGTAAAAGAACGTTCTACAACTTCCATGAAGAGCTTAAAAACTAAAACGACCTCTAAAGGGGTCAAAAAGTCCACACAAAGTGACTGTTCGTCAATTTCATCCTAAACAGCATCAGGATTTCCAAACCTCATAACATTTCACTCCCTTGTCCAAAAATTCCATACCTTAGATCAATGGAAAGATAAAAACAAGCTCAACAATTTTCATGAAGACCCTAAGAACAATATCTAACTTCAAGAGGGTCAAACGTTCACTTAAAGTTTCTGTTCACTAACGATCATGCCAAATAGTAACAGAAACTTATAAAAATCATAACTTCCTATTTCATAGTCCAAAAATTCCATACTTTATATCAATGGAAAGATCAAAACATAATCTAAAACTTTTATGAAGCATTTAAAGGCAATATCAGCCTTTAACTAGGTCAAATTTTTAATAAAATTTTCTGCCATGCTAAAAATCACCTGAACAATATCAAGACTTCAATTTATCATAACTTCTAGCCCCGATTTTGAAAAAGTGCATACTTTATGGCGTTAGAAAGCTGGAAACATAAGATACAACTTTCATTAGGACCACTTTGGATAAATACATCTAAATTAGTACAGGTTTGCCATTGAATTTTTTGAATTCCATTCCAACACATCAACTTCACATATCAACACATCGACTTCACATATTCACTCACTACCACAAACTCTTCAACTAATTCATCTCAAACACAATTCAAATCTCCAATAAGCTATTCCAAAGCCATTTCCCAATAGCAAACTCATCAAGGCGAAGTTAATGCGCATGCCACTTCCTCATTCGCACAAGTCATACAAAATCTCCTACAATGTCTATAAATAGAACAATCATACACAAAATACCCATTTCATGCATTAACCTCAAAATATCATTGCAATTTCTCCAATTAACATTACCCAAATACAACATTAAACACTACTAATTCTGTTGGGACCCGATCCAGAGGCCGGATCCTAACCAAAAAATGAAACGAAAAACAAAAAACACAAAATGGCGGAACAAAATCAAACGGATCTGACAAAGTGAAGAACAAACGAAAGTATCGAATGCGAATCGAATAAAAGAGCAAAGGCGAAATGAAAACGAATGGAAGGCGGACATATCACAAACAAACGAATCAAAGAAAATCGAATGAACGGATCGAAAGCAAAGCAAACAAACGGATCAATTCGATCTGAACAATAAATTCCGACATCCGAGAACAAAGAACAGAGAAACATGATCGCGTTGGAAATTCCTAGACTAAACTATCCGAAATTCGGTGTAAATATGTTAAGGAATACTGATTTGGGAATATAGTGATTTTGATATGCTATTAGTGGTATAAGATATAGGTGGTGAAAATTGTGAATAAGTTTAGAATATGTGTGATGAGAAATTAGATAAGAAAGTAATTTGACTATTATTAAGAGGATGTGTTACTTGATGACTAAGTATGAATTTCGAGAATGAAATTCTTTTTAAGAGGGGGAGAAATGTTAGACCCCGATCTTTAGTGAAATTTAGAAATATTAAAATGAAATTCAATGAATATTTTTGTATCTAAATAGTGTTATAGATGAAAGAAAATTAATGAGACAAGAATCGAATTGTTTTGATGGCTTAGATATTTGAGTAAATTTGTATGGGTTATGAGAGTAAAGTGAATGAATTGATTGAAATGGAAGTTAAAAATCAAGAAATAAAGAGAAAATGTGTGAAAATATGAAGAATTGGAAAAGTTTGACGTTTTGGAGATAAAAGTTGACTTTTGGATATAGAAAGTTTGACTTTTTGGCCATTGAGAGATGACTTTTTGATTTAGGCAAAATTTGAGAAAATGATCTATACGAAACTTATAGCTTATGTTGAGATCTTTTTGTCTGTATAAAGTTTGATAAAGGTTGACTTTTTGATATTTTTGCTTTGGTTTGGATTGACAAGTATTTGGCAGAAACTTTGACTGCATTTTTGACCCTCTTAGAGTTTAAATTGGATTAGAGGGTCTTCTTGAAGATTGTAGCTTAAGTTTTGATCTTTTCAATGATGTGTAATATGTTATTTTTGGTTGTGAAAATTAGAAGATTTGAAATTTTAAAGTTTGGATGTGGTATAGGATGACATTTAAGTGGGCAGTGCCTTTGATTGGAAGTTTGACCCTTATAGAGGCAGAGATTGTCTTTAAGTGCTTTATAAAAGTTTTAGATTATGTCTTGATCTTTCAATTGATGTAAAGTATGCAAATTTTGGGTTATGAAATAGGAAGTTATGATTTTTAGAAGTTGAGTTACTATTTTGGGATGACAAGTAGAGGCAATAAATTTGACTGGATTTTTGACCCCTTTAGAGATAGAATTAGCTTTTAAGTCCTACATGGAAATTGTAAAGCTTGCTTTTATCTTTCCATAGAAATCAAGTTTGTGAAATTTGGAGTTCTGGGTCAAAAGTTATGATGTTTACAAATTTTGGTACTGTTTATAAGGAACTTTTAATCGGTCATCTTGGAGTAAACGTTTGACCCCTTTAGAGACCGAACTTGCTTTTTAGTCCTTAAAAATGGTAGATCTTTCTTTTATATTTCCAACGGTACTAAGTTTGTAAAATTTGGAGTTCAGAGCTAAAAAATATGAAGGTTAAAAGTTAGGAGGTCAGGATCGTATGGCGACTGCTTGGCCGCTCGCCAGCTCGGGCGAGCGCACGAGCCAGCGCTCGCGGGCGCACCCGCTGGGGCGAGCTCACGTCCACTTGGCTGCTCGCCCGATCGGGCCAGCAGGCACCCGCGCGCCTCTGCACGCTCGTCGATCGGCCCATGGGGTCGATTTTTGGCCGACCAACCTCTGTTCCTTCTTTTGGCCATAACTTTTTCGTCCGACCTCCGATCGACCTGATTTTTGAAGCGTTGGATTCCTAAGACATTTTTTATCTCTCTATATATTTTTTAAATCTGATTCAAAAACAAAACAATAACAATTTTCCTCTTTTGAAAATTGTTCCTCAAACTAACTCTATTCATATAAGCTTCCTAATTTGCAATTTCTCAATTCATGAAAATATTCTTCTACATTAATATAAACCCCAAAAAATTCATCTTTTAAAATCAATGCTTATCTTATTATACCTTTATTTCTACCAAAATTTTAGCAGCATAACGGCTGCCTTATATTAACTAACCCAAACCTGCAAAGGGTTTAAAATACACTTCTATATTTCTCACACAATAACCAGTATCATCGGACACCCCGTCCGGAAATTCAGCATATCAACTGCAATTCTATACCTAAGACATTCAATAAATCTCAATCCATAATCCTCAATTCAATATACCAATCTCATAATCCAATCTAATTCTCAAATCAATCATAAATATATATTCCAAAATCATACACAATTTCATGTACAAATTCCAAAATCATTTACAATTATAGATCTCAAATCCGTACATAATTTCCTTATTCATATACATCAACTTAATTATACCCAAATTCATAACTCTCATACATTCTGAAATGACTGCTTGTCATACATTAATGGGCAATAACATAATTATACAAAACGATACAAAACTCCCAAATCACACAAAATAAAGACGATACAAAAGCGAACAACACATCTTGACATCCTTTCACCCGATCTCCTGTTCGAATACCTGGAGATGGGGATGAAAGGGGGGTGAGCATAAAGCTCGTGGATAATATGTTTATAAATTGAAAAATAAGCGAAAACATATTTGCAAAAACCTTTGCCATTTATTTCA
>JANTNU010000003.1:2948843-2960112 GCA_024752395.1 Erythroxylum havanense
TCCGATGAATCGGATTGGGAGGGATCTTTCGGAGCTTGTAGGCCGTCGGGCTCTCGTAGTTGGCAGTTGAAGATGGCAAGTTCTTTCTTCTGGCGGAACAAAGGGAAATGTAAAAGGTGACTTTCAATTTGCTTTAAAACCAAACAATGACGCTAAAGGTTTAACGACGTTTTACTTAACAAAACATCCCAAATTCTATTCCGGAACGTTTTAACGATAAAACATCGGAAAAAGTGTTATAAATTAATGACGTCTGATTAAAAGGTCGCAAAACTTTCACACAAAAAACGTCGCAAAAAGGTTTTATAATTTGTGACGTTTTTTTAATAAAACGTCGTAAATTATATTAATTTTTTGTAGTGTAATCAGATGGCCATAATGAGGCTCACTTATGATAATGAGCTACTCGGATTATGGCTTTTGGGATCTTTATTAAGCTCTTGGGAGACATCTAGAACAACGCTCTTCAACTCACCCCCTAAAGGTATAGTCTCGATGGAAAAGGTTAAAAGTAGCCTTTTGGAGGAGGAGTCCAAAAGAAAGACTCAAGGCTTATCTCCCGAGTCTGATGTCTTAATCATGGAGACAAGGGGGAGAAGCAAAAGCAGAGGTATAGGCCAAAAAGGTAGATCCAGTAGTAGGCCCAACAAATCTGGCAACATCAAATGCTTCTATTGTGATGGAAAGGCCATATGCAGTAGAATTGTTGGAAGCTAAAAAGAGAAGGCAAGAGGTATCAAGAACCAGTGAAGAATGATGTCAGTAGTCAAGATCAAAATGCTATCATTAAGGATTTACTTGTGATATGTGATTAGGAGATTAGTATTTTGCAAAAAGCAAAGAGTTGGGTAATTGATAGTAGCATCTTAACTCATACGACTGCTCAACAAACACTATTTACATCTTATACATCCGGAGATTATGGGGCGTGTGAAGATGGGAAATAATGTCTTCGCACAAGCTATTAGCATTGGAGACATTTGCTTGGAGACCAATAACTGCACTAGATTACTACTGAAAAATACCAAACATATTCCAGATATCATATTCAATATCATATCTATAGGAAAGCTTGACAATAAAGGGTTTTGTAGCACATTTCATAACAATATATGGAAACTTACCAAAGGTGCCACGATTATAGCAAAGGGTAAGAAGCATGAGATGCTATACATGATGCAGGCCAACACTCCCAGTAGCAATATCAATGCTACGGAAGATGTAGATGCAACTGAGTTATGACACAAAACACTCAGCCACATTAGTGAGAAGGGCCTAACAGTGTTGGTTAAGAAGGGACATCTATCTGGTGTCAAGAGTAGGTGTCTCTAAAAGTGTGCTAATTGCTTAGTAGAAAAACATAATTGGATTGCTTTTAAGAGTTCACCTCCCTCCAAAAAATCAAATGTACTTGATTTGGTACATTCTACATATGTGGTCTGATAAAGACAAAGTCACTTGGTAGTGCTCTCTACTTCATGACTTTTATTGATGATCACTCAAGGAAGATATGGGCTTACACCTTGAAGTCAAAGGATTAGGTGTTAGAGGTCTTCAAACAATTTCAAGTTTCAATCGAAGGAGAGATAGGGAAGAAACTGAAATGCACCCAGACTGATAATGAGGAAGAGTATTATGGTCCCATTTGATCAGTATTGCAAAAAGCAAGGCATTAGGCATCAGAAGACATCGTCAAAGACATCGCAGTCGAATGTTTTGGTAGAAAGGATGAATAGAACTTTTGTTCCCAAAAAGTTCTAAAAATTACTTAGGTCATCCTTCTCGTAAGTATATAAGGTAGTTGTAGTGATTATCCAGAGTCGTCTCCCACATAGGTGAAAATAATTCACTTAAATTAATTTTGAACAAAAAAATGCAATCCTAAACACTCTATCCCAATTTGTTGAGTAAAATACATTAGAACAAATCACACAATTGAACTGAAAAGTAAACGATTCAACTGAAAGAAAAGATGAATAGATTAATCTAAATGGAAGACTCTTAAGAATTAATTTAACTGATTTAATCACCTATGCATGATTAAGGGGAATGATTGGATAGTTGTCTTAGTAAAATTAATAGTTAGGTTCTAATTAACTTGAATAATAAACTAATCTAAGTTTCGTATTCAACAAGTTATCATCTGAATTAATTATGGACTCAACTACTAATTACCACTTAAGTTAATATATTCTAGTTTTTACCTAAGAGTCCATAGTTCTTGATTCGTATTAAAATTTTCCTCTTGGTCCTTCATTTAATACTAAAAATGACGCAAGGTTTGGCCCTTCTATTACATCCATTCAGCTAAAAAATCACATAAATAAATAAAACAACAAATTCGTAACTTAATCATGCATAGTCAACTAAAATAGCTAGACTAATGCTTAAGAAAAGAGATCAGCCCATCATAACATAAAAACAATTCATCATCTCCATATACTTCAATCCCATGTTACTGTCAACAGAAGTATTAAAGCAATAAAATAATAAATAATAAATGAATTATGAAAAGATAACAAAGTAACAGTTGGTTAAGCTAGCAAAGTAATAAGTTCAGTAAATAAACAAGAAACATTGCAACAGATGAATAACAGAGCAAGCAAACAGAGATCGGGTGAATGAGGTGCGGTGGTCTCTTGCCCCTCTCAAGCTTCCCACATTAGCTCTTACCTTTTTCTTTAGCTTATTCTCACCAGATGGTCGAAGGCTTGGTTCTGCTCCCAACTCTCTGCTATATTTCTCTCTTCTTCACCAACTCTCTCTGTTCTCTTCTCTTCTTCCCTTCTTTCTCTCTATTTTCTCTCTCCCCCGAAGTATCTCTGGTGTGTTAAGTGGAGCATGAAGAGTGAATGATGAATATGTATCCCCTCATGTATAATCCTAGGTCTTGGGTTTCCAGCCTAGCGTCGTCAATCCTGCACGTGTAATGTATTAAAGTGGGTGCACAGAATAATAAGACTAGTCACCTAGCCTTCTCATCCCTGTGAGTGGCCTCTCACGGGCATGAAAAGGCCTGTGACTTGCTTCTCACTACTGTGAGAAGCTTCTCACGGCTATGAGAAGCAAATTACTATGAGAAACCATGAAGCATGCAGCTAATTAGATAAGAAGCATCGCAGCTATTGAGATGAGAGCGTGGCTGTTGGTGAGATGATAGTTGGTGCAGGCCGTGAGAAGGTAGTTGGAAACATGCATGGGAGTTGCATGGTGTTTTCAACGTGATAATCATAAATGGGAGTTAGGTGAGAAGGTCAACGTGGATGTCAAGAAGCATGGCCAATGGCTGGATGAGAAGATCACCATGAGAAGCCATGAGCTAAAGTGAGTTTGACATGCAATTAATGTGTGTGACCATGTAATTAACATGTGTGGCCATGCAATTAACGTGTCACGCCGATTTTCATGCACAATTCTTCTTGTTTTTCATACAATATTTACAAAATTCTCCATTTAACATTCATGCAACATTCACCTCATTTTCCCTCAATCTATTTCAAATTTGGATTAAAAACAAGAATTTGTAACCCAAAATCAAAATACTAATGTAAGCAAAATCCACAAAACTAGGCACAACAGTAATCCTATTACTAACTCATTTTTGGAAAATTTTGATAAAATACTTATGCTAGTATGTCCAAATCTTCTATGCCAGATTAGTGAATCTTTTTCTAGAGAAACAAAATACTTAACTTTTTTAGAAGACATGTCTTCTGGTTGAGTAATATATATTCAAATTTCTAAGACTATCAAACACAATTTTTTCATTCTTATTATTAATTATTTTGAAATGAGGTGCATAAAATTTGACTCTATATTCCTTATCACATAATTGACTTACACTTAATAGGTTATGTTTCAATCCATCAACATAGAGAACATTCTCAATAAAAGTAGAGTCTGAGGCACCAATTTTACCAATTATAGAAACCTTTGTTTTAGTTTTTGTCTGCAAAGACAACATTACCTCTATCTTTGTTTTCGATATAGTTGAAGTACGATATTTCACATGTCACGTGTCTTGAATAGCCACTGTCAACTATCCATTAATTTTCTCTTGTCACTATGCTAAAGCATATCCATAGAATTATTATCCCAATTTAGGTATATAAACTTTTCTAGGTCCTTTCAGGTTAGTAGTATAACCTTTTGGTCTCCAAACATATATCTCAGATAATTTCTTTATTCTACGAATGTTACAGCAATGATTAATATGTCCATGTTTGCTATAGTAAAAACACAAAACAGATAAATGAGAGTTACTTTCATTTTTGTCATTAATAAATTACTGCCTTTTTTATTATAGCTACTACTGTTTCTAAGAAAGAAATTCTTGTACAACTTAATATTATTATCTTCACCAAATCCTATTCCTGTCTTATCAAAGACACCTTTACCATTACTAAGTAATGCATCAAGATTATTCTTTCCATCTAAAAAATTAGCAAAATCCTTTTCTAAGGATATGTTTTTTTTCTGCAAATTTCTCTTTTTCAAGTTCCAATACAACAACCTTTTCTTGTAATTGTTTTACTTCTTCATAATCATTCTCAAGCAATGCATTTTCTAATTGAGTCTCTTTTTCTTCCAAAAATTCTTTTTTGGATACCTTTTGCTTATAATCATTTTCAAGAGATATATTCTTAGACAACATGTTCTTATTCACTTATTTTAATGATTTAATTTTATTTTTCAAAGATGCATCATTGTTTTTAGACTTCTCAACTTCTTTGAAATACTGCATAGTTAACTTCTTATACTAAGCATACAATTTATGATATACATCTTGTAATTCATCAAATTCAATATCATAGTTAGAATAATATACTTCATCTTCTCTTTAAGCAACCATAGGACAAACATTTCTTACTTCTTTAGACTCTTCTACATCAAAATTTTCAAAATCTTCATCAAACCATGCTACAGTCATAACTTGCTTTCTAGGTCTTCTATTTTCAATTTTGTCCTTTTTAAGAAGAAAGGTACAGTCTGGTCTAGTGTATCCAGACTTCTTGTAGTGATAAAATATAATTTGAGTATTCTATATATTGTAATTGTTGTCGTCACCTCTTAATAAGAACCTATTGTTTCCAGTTTTCTTATTTCCTTTTTTTCGTTATCATCTTCTTTTTGTAAAAGCGTGCATACTTTCTAACCATAAAATTGAATTCATCATGTCCATCTAACTACAACTTAGTGTCACTTTCATCATCGTTGGATGGAGCTGATTCATTAATGTAGCGCCCTCTTACCGCAGGGTATACACCGGGACGCCCGTAGGTTATTCCAATACATATCCTACGATAAGGGTAAACTACGAACAATCACTACTGTACTCGGTGATGGGATGTTACAACTAGAGCTTTTAAAGCCATTCTTCTTCTATAGGAGGATCCTTCATCTTGTCTAAGCTCTGTCTCATAGATTATTAAGTTTTCTCTTAGCCAATCAAGTGAAATAGTATCTAGACCCTTTATAATTTCTATTGCTATCACTTTGGTTCTCTATTCCTTTGGTAGTGACATTAGGATCTTTGTTATGAACTCACCATTAAGATATATCTTTCTTAGGTCCTTCAAGGTTGTGATGATGTTGTTGAATCTTCCAAAAATTTCGTCTATGGTTTCTCCCTATTTCATGCTAATAGTTTCATATTGATGCACTACAACACTTATCCTATGTTTCTTTAGCATATTTGTTCCCTCAAAGATAACCTGAAGTTTGTCTCACATTTCTTTTATTATAAAACAGTAGGATATTTTTTCATCTTCTTCTAGAGAGAGTGTACAAATCAGATGATGTCTTGCTTTAGTATTTAGTTGTGCAATTTTCTTTTAGCATCAGTCCATAATTCTACATCACTAGTAGTAGGAGATGTAACTCCCATTTTGATAGCTTATCAGACTTCAATATCCACATATTGAAGATAAATTGTTTTTCTTTCTTTCTAATAGGAATAATTGTTTCTATTAAAATTAGGGGCGTTGTGAGAGATTGTCCTTCAAGACATCTTAAGTTGTTTATCATGATATATAACGTGCTGCAAAACACAATAAATGTGAAACATGTCTCTGATACAAAATGATAAAACAACTCACGCAAAAGAGGATGGGGCCGTGAATTGTGTATGACTTGAAAAATTTTGCAAATTACTATCAATTCATATAAACGATAGGAGCCTCTTAAATTTTAAAATGAAAGGAGACTATTAAAATTTAAAATGAAACGAGCCTCTTGCAAATTGAAAACAACTATAATTATAATGCAAAAATTTAAAAGTTAAGGAAAGAGATAATGCTACAATCAATTTATACTAGTTCGGCTTATAACCAAGTTTATGTCCAATCTCCAAATATCCAACTTAAGTATTTCACTAAATTCTCCAAATAGTTTTCATGAGTCTCTCCAAGCTCACAAGTACATATTTTTTAAAGTTCTCCAACTTTCCACACTAGTAATATTTAACTAGTCTCTATAAGCTCTCAATAAACGAAAGCGAGTTTTGCTTAATATGAGCTTCAAAGAATATCGATCTCTCTCAATGGAGGGTTTTTACTTTCTAAAACACAGAGGGTTTGAGAATCATACGACTTTTGAGAGTATTGATGCTATTGATGAATTTTAGGAAATCTTATTTCTTTTGTAAATGCAGCAGTTCTTTCTTAAATAGGAATTCTCTTCAACTAGTTGTTGCTTCAATTTTATCAATAATTAACTGAATATGTTTTGAGTCTTCTAAAACAACATTGATATCACCTTTGATAATATCTTCAAGTATCTAAACGTTAAGATAAATATTTGACGATATCTCGGAGTCGACAATTGAATCATGTGAATAGAAGTATCCTTCATCTATATAAAGATGATAGGAGCTTATCCATTCTGAATATTGTGGAACCGTTTCTGATTGTTCAAATAAAATTATTAAGATGGTTCCTGTAAAATAGGAATTGCTAAACATTCTTCATCTAAACAGATAACTAAGTTATATAACCCCTTTTTTATATTGTTATCTTTGTGAATAAATGAGATAATCCAATCAAATAAATTTGAATTATGAAATGTAACTAAATATTATTGACTACTATCATCAAAATCATTAAATTTAAAAGCCTTGAGATAACAAATTTCTATCCAATTTTGATCCATCTCTCATATATAGAACTACACGAGTACATGAAGACACTAATCCTCATAAACATATTCTACACATTTTGTAGCCTTTACACTAACACTAGCATAGAAAAGAGTAGGTTTATTGGGCCAGAAGAGAGACTTCGATATTGGGCCAGAAGAGAGACTTCGATATATAGGTTGTGCGAAAAACGTCACACAGGAGACCAGATTATTGCCGAATGAAGAAAATGCCTGGAAATATAGCTATCACAGTGATAAGGACTGCAATTGGAAGTAGTCCATTTTTTAAAATGATTAAAATGGCTGCAATATAAGCAACCATCATTGCCACCACTGAAATGAAAAGCATTACAAGTCCTTGAACCAATTTCTTAGGCAGAGACTGTAGAAAAATTTTTTGGAGCGTAGCAAGAAGTGAGAATTGACAAGAAGTTCAACACCACAGAGACAGAAAATATCAACGATATTGCATCAGCTATGGCGAAAACTTGGAATTGTGCCTCGTGCAGAAACATGGGGTGAATTATGTGGTACTTGAAAATTTTTGTAAATTACTATCAATTCGTATAAACGATTGGAGCCTCTTAAATTTTAAAATGAAAGGAGACTATTAAAATTTAAAAATGAAATGAACCTTTTGCAAATTGAAAAACAATAATAATTATAATGCAAAAATTTAAAAGTTAAGAAAAGAGAGAATAACACAACCAATTTATACTAATCAGCTTATATCCAAGTCTATGTCCAGTCCCTAAATCTCTAACTTAAATATTTCACTAAATTCTTTAAGTAGTAATTTGATGAGTCTCTCCAAGCTCACAAGTACATATTTTTCAATGTTCTCAAACCTTCTACACTAGCAGTATTTAACTAGTTTCTATAAGTTCTTAATAAATGAAAGCGGGTTTTGCTCAATATGAGCTTCAAAGAATATCGATCTTTTTCAACAGAGGGTTTTTACTTTCTAAAGCACAAAGGGTTTGATAATGATATGACTTTCAAAAGTATTGATGCTACTGATGAATTTTAGGAAATCTTATATCTTTTGTGAATGTAGCAGCTCTTTCTTAAATAGGAATTCTCTTCAACTAGCCGTTGCTTCAATTATATCAATAATTGATTGAATTTGCTTTGAGTCTTCTAAAACAACTTCGATATCACCTTTGATAATATCTTCAAGTATCTAGATGTTAAGATAAATATTTGAGTCTATCTCGGAGCTGACTATTGAATTAGGTGAATAAAAGTATCCTTCGCCTGTGCAGAGATGACAGGGGCTTATCTATTCCGGATTTTGTGGAACCATTTCTGATTGTCCAAATAAAGTTATTAAGATGGCTCCTATAACATAGGAATTGTTAAACATTCTTCTTCTAAACAGATAACTAAGTTATATAACCCCTTTTTTATATTGTTATCTTATTGAATAAATGAGATAATTCAATCAAATAAACTTAAATTTTGAAATGTAACTAAATATTGTTGATTACTATCATCAAAATCTTTAAATTTAAAATCCTTGAGCTAACAAATTTCTATCCAATTTCGATCTATCTCTCGTAGAACTACATGAGTACATGAAGACACCAATCCTAGTAAACATACTCTACACGTTTTGTAGCCTTTGCACTAGACCCAGCATAGAAAAGAGTAGTTTTATTAGGCCGGAAGATAGACTTCAACATATAGATTGAGCGAACAACGTCAACATAGACATCTACATATAGATTGAGCGAACAACGTCACACAAGAGACCAGATTGTTGCCGAATGAATAGAACGCCTGGAAATATAGCTATCACAGCGATAGGGATTGCAATTCAAAGTAGTCCATTTTTGAAGATGATGAAAATGGCCGCAATGTAAGCAACCATCATTGCCACCACTGAAATGAAAAGCATTACAAGTCCTTGAACCAACTTCTTAGGCAGAGACTGTAGAAAATCTTTTAGAGCGTAGCGAGAAGTGAGAATTGACAGGAACTTCAACACCGCAGACACAGAAAATATCAACGATATTGGATCAGCTATGGTGAAAAAATGGAACTGTGCCTCGTACAAAGACATGGGGTGAATTGTGTTTAACTTGAAATTTTTTGCAAATTATTATCAATTCATATGAACAATAAGAGCCTCTTAAATTTTAAAATGAAAGGAGACTATTAAAATTTAAAATAAAATGAGCCTCATGCAAATTGAAAACAACAATAATTATAATGCGAAAATTTAAAAGTTAAAAAAAGAGAGAATGACACAATCAATTTACACTAGTTTGGCTTATAAACAAGTCTATGTCCAGTCACCAAATATCCAACTTAAGTATTTTACTAAATTCTTCAAGTAGTAATTTGATGAGTCTCTCCAAGCTCACAAATATATGTTTTTCAAGGTTCTCTAACTTTTCACACTATTAGTATTTAACTAGTCTCTATAAACACTTAATAAACGAAAGTGAATTTTGCTCAATATGAGCTTCAAAAAATATCGATCTCTCTCAATAGAGGGTTTTTACTTTCTAAAGCACAAAGAATTTGATAATGATATGACTTTTGAGAGTATTGATGTTATTGATGAATTTTAGCAAATCTTATATTTTTTTTTAATGTAGCAGTTATTTTTTAAATAAGAATTCTCTTCAACTAACCGTCCTTCGTCTGTACAAAGATGATAGGAGTTTATCCATTTCAAATTTTGTCGAACCATTTCTGATTGTTCAAATAAAGTTATTAAGATGGTTCCTGTAAAATAGGAATTATTAAACTTTCTTCATCTAAACAGATAATTAAGTTATATAACCCTTTTTTTATATCATTAACTTTTTGAATAAATGATATAATCCAATCAAATAAATTTGAATTTTGAACTGTAACGAAATATTATTGAATACTATCATCAAAATCATTAAATTTAAAATCCTTGAGCTAGGAAATTTCTATCCAATTTCGATCTATCCCTCGTAGAACTACACGAGTACATGACACTAATCCTCGTAAACATAAGCTACACATTTTGTAGCCTTTGCAGTAGCACCAGCATAGAAAAGAGTAGGTTTATTGGGCCGGAAGAGAGACTTCGACATATAGGTTGAACAAACAACGTCGCACAGGAGACCAGATTGTTGCCGAATGAACAGAACGCCTGGAAATATAGCTGTCACAGCAATAGGGATTGCAATTCGAAGTAGTCAATTTTTGAAGATGATGAAAATGGCCGCAATGTAAGCAACCATCATTGCCACTACTGAAATGAAAAGTGGTCGGGTCGGCCGTGCTGGGCCCGAACTCAGTCAAAACGACCCGTGAGCCAATCGGTCCATTCTTCAAAGATTAGTCTCATACCTAATGGCTATGTCAAGCCCAAGCCCGATCCTCGCTCTCCTCAGCCCGTCCGCATGTGAGAGACCTCCATGCATACGTAAAGACCTAAACCTAGTTACTGCTCCATATATAAGGTATAACTCCACCATAATAGAGGTACGTAATCATAACCCTATTCTTCTCTGCTTACAACGATCTTACCTTCACCAAAAAGACTGACTTGAGCGTCGAAGGGACTTATCGGGAAACAACCCCCGACGTGCCTTCATTGTTTTGCAAAAATCTTCAAGCCAGAATTCTCGTATTCAGCAGTCGACTTCATGGATCCAAACGACAACGTTCAACCTCGTCAGAATTCGGCAAAATCAATTGGCTCCCACTGTGGGGCCCGACATCAGGGCACCATGTAGCGCCCCCTCACCGTGGAGTACACACCGGGACGCCCGTGGGTCGTTCCGACGAATAACCCGCAGTTCAGAAGTGCTACAATCTCTAACGATCACTAAACACTCGCATGGCATCAATATAAAATAAACCACAATTTGCAAATCTCTAAAATTTAAAACCATAATAATCACTTTTCATTAAATGACGTCAGTCCAAAATATAGATACATCTATCAGTCCCCTACAGGTCAGATACATCTCAAAAAGGAAACTGATAAAGACATCTATACTAGGTCATCACAAAAATATAAACACCTCCAGCTAACCGACCTATGATCCATCGCAGCACTTGATCACGAACACTCGCTGCAGAAACGCCAAATCTCGGAGCTAGAGTCCTAACGCTGTCCTGAAAAATATATTGCAATGTT
>JANTNU010000003.1:2964507-2974695 GCA_024752395.1 Erythroxylum havanense
TAATGATTAAGGAATAATTTAATATTTAACATCTTTTATAAAATTTTATCATATAAAATTGTGTCCTTATGATTAAAGAGAGGTCAGCATAAAGATTGTTTTAACATCTATATTTTTATTTTTATTTTTTGTTCAAGACGTGTTTTTCATGTATTGAGAGAGAGTAGATCCAAATGGTTTAAGATGGGTAGATCTAATCCCTTTGAGATTCAGATCTTCTCACATGAGATATAGGAACAACAGAGAACTAATGGACTGCTCTGTTAGAGGGATGATCAAAATTAAATCGTAATTTAATTCTCCAGCGATAATTGGGCCTGAGGGGCCCTTGATATTGGAGATAAATTGAAACAAGTAATAATAAAGCACGATTATTTTTTATTTTTTTCTTTAAGACTGCTGACTTTTGAAAAGACTTCACTGGATAAATCTCAACTATCGAGGCTGTTACTATTATCACGTCACAAGTCTCAACTATCGAGGCTGTTAATGACATGTTACGATCCGAATGTGTCAGCCTTCTAGCATCCAAGGCAAATATATTATAATGTAATTACGTGTTAGGTATATGCATTTAGCATCCATTAAATGGTAATTTATGTATTTAGATTTATGGAATAACCTGAATGAATGAATGAGTGAATTGAAAACAGTTATTTTAAATTGAGTACAGTCATTTACGAAAATAAAATATTAAAATTTCATAAATAAAATTATTTATTTATTTGTACTCGTTGACTGACTTGTAAACTTGGTCTAAGAAAAGTAAAAGGAAAGGAAAGAAGCTGGAAAATTCTATCCTTTCTGATGTAAATTGATTTAGGATTTCCAGGACAATCATATTCCACAACGACTCCATTTTTAACTTTAGTGCAAGAGTCGATGGTCCTGAGGACTCCTTCCACTCGAAATTGTCCAGTATAAATTGCAGAACGTGCGTTAAGCCTATCCGACAGCAAGTTGACCAAAGACTTCACAAGGAATAATTATGTTCAATTCAGACCGGATCCACACACAAGAAAAGAGACAAAGAATACTAAAACCAAAACCCGTATTATATAAGGAAACATATAGCGTAAAAGAAGACAACATCCAATTCAGATCTGAGGGAAGTACGAGGTTGATAAATACCTAAATTCGATTATTTGATTCAATAAAAATTGTTCATATTTTAATTCTTCTACCTCATCTCTTGTATAATATCTTGTCTCAAAAAGCATATCAACATATTCATTTTTAGACTTCACTATGAGATTATTTTGTAACCATACTGTTTATAAACTAAAAGACTACTAATAAATATGCCCGTTCACACATTATAAACGAAAATAAATACTATAATTTTATGATTTCTTTTTAGATTAAGTTAAAAGCATTTAAATTCAAACTTGGGTGAAATATCATACACAATTTATCTGTTAAATTAATTCTAGGTTGACACATTTGTTTTACTAAATTATTTTGTATTTTTTATGATTAGAAAACAAATCAATTCAACAGTAAAAATAACATTATAATTTTTCGGTTTGATTTATTTTAATAACTCTTATTATTAAAAATTGACCAATTTATTAATTAACCGAACGATATTTATAAACTAATCAATTTTTAAACTATAATAATCTAGTTGGTCTTTATTTAAAAAATTCTTTCTTCAATTAAACTTTAACTTCTTTAATAAGTAAAGACGACTTTCTTCTTCGATCTTATGTTAAAATGTTTGATTTTATTCCGTATTTAATGTAACCAATTTTATGAAAATCTCATATCGGTTAAATTTTTAAACTTTAAATTTTTTATTTTATCAGTTTAATTTTTAGTCCAATTTTTAAAAAATTAATTAAATGATTTTAATATAAATTTACTCTCATAAAAGTTAAAAATGAGATTTAAACTTAAAATTTTGTTCATGCTAAATAAAATTCTTTGATTTGAAAAAAGTTATGGTGCTTGAATATTTAGACATTGTTGGGTTATTCTACCCAATAGTTACTCCTTCGATATTTAACCAAAATATTTTTTCAAGTTAAAGTATTTTTTACTATTATCTAATCTGATTTGACCTATTTTGACACAAAATTTATTTAAACGGTTTATAGTGATAATATTTTATTTTATATTTTAAAATGACATTTATTTTAGTTTTCTCTTTTCAAACTTAAAAATTAAAGTTAAAATTAAAATAATATCATTTTAAAAAATATGTTTGAATTGTTTAAATTGAATTTCTAGAATCTTAAACGTGAGCTTAACCTATAGTCTAATTTTGATCTAGCATGTCAACTTTAAGTTCAACTCAACGGAATTAGACTTTGTCTACTATTCTTATTCTCGCGTGAAAATAATTTCCAATTAAGAAGGAGAAGCTTTTTGTACGTAATCAATGACATGGCATCTATTATAGCTAGATATTTGATGCGAATTGACCTTAATAATCATGGATGAAGAAATGATTTGAACGTAAGATAACTTATTTGGTTTGCAGCATTAGTTGAACATAACTGCTTTCGTCTACAGAAAATGTACATGTCTTTATTATAAAATAATGTACAACGTTTGCATGTTGTCATCAATCTAGAATAGGAGTGTGTCAGATTATTAATTTCCCTTGATAAATAAGTGAAGTTGGACTGCGACTTCAATATTAAATATCTAATGAAACAAACTGGAACCAACTTGTTTTCACACCTTGGTATGCATGGTTACTTTAACAAGAACTACCTTCCCTGAATCTTCAAAGCACCTGCAACGTCTCCTTCTCAGTTCTCTCCCACATCTTTCTTTATCAGTCTCTCTGTGTGTGTGGGTGGTGTACATATAACATGACCTAGCTGATTATCAATACTCTATACTACCCTGAACAGTAACCAATTTGTTCTTCGAGGTTTTGTCATAAAACATGACTTCTGATAATTACAACAAGGTATATATGTAAAAGTGCCTGTGTCTGTGTCTGCTTTGTTGTCATGTGATCTGGGTGGCTAGCTAAGTGATGTTTAATTGATATTGCTTCCAGGTTTTTGCGAGGCAAGTGGCTCTTTTGTCTGGGGAGGAGAAGTCAAATCATCAGCAACTTGATGAAGTGCTTGTAGCAAGATCATCATCATTTGATGATCAAGTGATCAAGGACATTGATCGCCTCAAGAAGATGGTGGGAAAGCGAGATGAGGAAATAAACCAGCTCAAGGAAATGGTGGGTCAAAGAAACAAGGAAATGGAGAGCTTGAAGAGCTTGGTGTTTGGCTTAATGAAGGAAGTGGATCTCCTTAAGAGCACTGTGGCTGTGAGAGAACACAAATTCGACAAGCTTAAGAGTTCGATTCAGGCTGCCTGGGATGAGTTTGACGGCAGTAGGGTGGTAAGCACGGAGGCGGCGGCTACTACCAACGTGGTCGACCATGCCGCAAAAGAAGCCGACCGTCCTGATGGAAGTCCGACAAGGAGGTGGAAGGGTTCTATAGGTGACATTGGGGGGAAATTTATTCGTAATGTGCACTCTATGTGATGCAACATCAATTCATCAATATCATAGCCAAATCACCTTTTATTATTTTAAAAATAATTTTCTGAATTATTTGTTCGTTAATAGTAGTTACTGTTATTATAAATAATAAAAAATAATATTTTATTTTATTTTCTTTACTTAATAATAATATTCACTAATGAACACTAAAAAATAGCATCAGATCATAACATAATTTAATTTTGCAATCTTGCAAAGCTTGGTGAAACTTACTGGAGTACTATAATATATATGTACTGTACTTTCTATATGAACGACGATTTCTAATTTTATTTACCATGTAACACGTAAGATATTGTTTACCTTGCCTCCTTGATCTTCTCTTGCATCTCCTCTAGTATTTCATCGTCTAGTTTTGTGTCATTAGGTTATTTTAAGATAATATCACATTACTAGTTGGAGAAGAAAGGGCATTCCTGATTTTTTTTTCTAGGTCTTAAGTAAAAAACAATATTTGGTATACACTTTCATTAGTATCCAAGTGGCGAATAGAAATGCTTCTTGGTTCTAATTTGACAATTGGACTACCTTTAGCCCTCTTTCTCTTAGAAACGACATCTTCACTCTGTCTTCAAGAATTTCTCCATATGCTTGAGTTAAAAGTATCATTGAGAATCTTGGCGCATTCAGGGCAGGGGCTGAAAGGCATCAAGTCTATCTCCCCAACCATCAACCAAATTCCTTAATTAATTCTAGACAAGCCTATATGGACCTAATTAAGTAGCAACGGGGACTAGCCAAATTCTACTTCCATTAAGGCACTTAAAACTTCTATCCCAAACATCCCTTGGTTTATTATTGTTTTTGGAAAGCTTCCTTGAACCTTAAGGCCTCCTTCATAACTTGTCAAGTGAGAAGATTAAAGACTAAAGATATGTTCATTGGATCCAATTAATGACACTATTTGTGAGTTATGCAACATTGAAAAAGAAAGCATTGTCCATTTATACATCAAATGTGAATATACAGCCTTCATTTGGGCTAGTATTCAACATACCTTAAATCAATTTTGCTACGAAACATATTGGAACAAAATTTTAGAATGGGCTAAACGGAAAAGATAAAGTCTGTTGAACCCTTTGTTTTAATTGAGGAAGTTATGGTATTTGGATGGAAAGAAATCAAAGAATTCATCAAAAGACCAAAATTGATAAGCATATTTTAATTCACAAGTTGCATTGCTGGATAAAGGAAACCTTGGTAACTCATCAAGTTGTTGATCACCTAATGATTTCATCCCGGAAGGCAATGGAATCTTTAGTTCCAATTTTACCTTGGAAAGCAGTTATGTTGTTGTACCTTATTTTGTATGAAATATTTTGTAATGTCCCTTTATGATGCTTTTCATGGCTATTAATTAATTCTTTATTTAACTTTAATAAAAAAATCACATTACTAGTTATATTATTAGTTTTTATAATTTTGTAAAGTTGTAAATTATGTTATATTATGTTATCTATAATGTGGCTAATATTAATTATTAGTTATTAATAAGATATGTAGAAGACATTTTATTAATTTGAGTTAGGAGGTTAAAGGTAAATATATATAAGCAATTTTCCTTTTTTAAAAAAGTAATACAAGAAGAGTAGCAAATTTCCTTAAAAAAGGTAATACAAGAAGAGATGGAGAAGTAACTTAAGTTTGAGTAGTACAAGAAGAGGTGGTGAAGTAACTCAAGTTTGATAGCAAATTTTAATGTTATTATAATTTAAAATTCTAATCATCTAAAATGGGATGAAAGCATGAGAGTTGAACCTATTAAGTTCTCCAATTTAGTAGCATCATTCTATTAATGTTATAGATACCTAACCACTATCTGTACTAGATTTAATTTTGGTAAGGTAATGCAACAATATTGATCAATATTGAGTATTGTTTTAAGCAATTTTTAAAAATTATAAATATTCCATAAATTTTTTAAAATTGCAAATAGTCCTCAATATATCGTGCTGTATAATTTTTTATTGTACATTAACCATATCTTCAAAAATTATAATAATAAAAGTTTAAAAAATAACAATTTTTATTTCTATTAATATTACTTTCCATATGTTTCACATATAAATAATAATTACAACTAATATAAAATTTAACATTTAATCATCATACAAATATAAAACTAAAGATAATACAAAGTATTTAAAATATTACAATTTCATCATATAATAAAGAATAATTACATTAAAATATCAAATAAAAAGAATAATAAAGTTCAATGGCTCTATAAGTATTACAATAATAATTTGTGTCGAGGAACACAACCAACCATAAATGAAACCTAAAATAAAAATATTTATAGTTAAAGGTTTTATATTTATATTACATATATAGAATTTAAAATATGCATCAAATATACGTCAAATTAAAAAGAGAGGAAATAAAAACCTGAGACTTTCCTACTAATTTCATTTTTTTTTTTGGGTAAGAATAATAGTAATATTTTCCTTCTATCTTTCTCATGTTAATAATCTTTAAGTAAAGTCTTCATTTGTCATTTCATATCATAGTTCACAAAGTTCCATATTATCTGCGATCCCAACTAAATGCTTCTTCAATCTAGTGATTCTCCTACCTTTCAAATACTTGTTACAATACAAACAAATGATATAGTTTTTCATTTAAAAAACCAATCTAGTATTTGAACTTCCTTCTATGTATCAACAAAATGGAGACATATGTCAAATTAAATTAATAACTTCATTTCAAGATAAAATTATCAAATACTATCACAAAATATGTATTGTTCAACTCAAATTAAAGACATAAGCACATCTTAGATTCTAAAAGCATAAGCACAACATGAACTTTAAAAACATGTATACATCTTATATTCAAACTCTAACTGTCCAGGGATACTTATTATCAACTACTAATGACATGAAAAATGTGGAATAATTTATGTAAAATAACAAGAAGAAATAGAGCAGCAACAACTTCTTAACAATCATATGATATAGACATGCAAGTGAATTTCATAAACTTATATAAATGAATCCTAAAGAAAATTCAAGAATTAAGCACATTTTATCAAAAAATTAAAAAATATTACTATAACTACCATACATATCGTGAGAATTTTATCTACCAGTACGTTAATAACATATATCATTTCTTATATCATAGAGCAAAAACCTTTCAAAAACACGAAAGCAGCAAAAGGTCTAAAACGCAGTGTACTGGAGACGTTTTAGGGTATATTTGGAAGTTTAGGATGGAATGGAATGGAATGAAAATTAATGGAACGGAATTGAATGAAATAGAATAGAATGAAATGAAATGAGCCACTTCATTGTTTGGAAGTTTAAATAAAATAAGAGAGGGTTTGGAAGGCAAGCCATGTCATTCCATCCCTGACCCCCCAATTTGGGAGGCCACAAAATATTAGATTTTGGATGACAAAAGATGACTTCCAAAGCTATCAATTGTCATTCCATCATGTTTCAAAATAGACTCCTAAACAATGGCCTGAGTCATTTGGGTCATTTCATTCCATCCTTCCACCCACATCCAAACATACCCTTAAGACTTCAGAATTATAACTACGCAAGGGTTTTTGAAAGGGAGGAGATGTTTTTCGGGGAACATGTTTTTGAAATAGAGAGTAGCGGCAAGGAGGACAGTACACGACAAGGAGGCCAGACTGGAGGCACGAAGAGACGTAGGGCTATCTCACGTATGGGCAACAAAAACGAAAAAAAGAGGGAGATCTCACACAAGGACGCAGGCGCACGGAGAGACGACACCGTACGCACATAGGAAGACCTGGACGCATGCACGAGACCCATTATAGACTTTTTTTTACGTTTATGTCTAAGACTCACCTGGGTTCCTTCATTCCTTACTCCTCTAATGTCTATTCTCCTTGTTTTGATATTTATTTTGTTGAATATGAAGATGAGTGAGTAGGTTTCTTATTGAGTTTCAAAGATGGAATGTAGTTTTCGAATTTCTACATGATTTGATTCTGAATTTTATTCAATAAAATTGATTCGTGGCAATTAATTCTTGTTTTGAGTATTATTGTGCTTGTTATGTGTTAGAGCTCGCATAATTTGTTTTACAATTATCGATTGAAGAATCGAAAGGTAAAAATCGGTAGTGGAAAACCAAAATTAAGAACGTGTAGGTTTAGACCTAGACATAGGCAAAAATCTATGAAAGGAATTACTAACTAGATAAAAATCTTAATGAGTTTTAGTTAATTTCATGAGCCACGATAGTCGGGATTGATTTTAACTACGATACTTTTTTGATATCTCGATAGAGAATCATAGATAAGTTAGTAATTTCCTTCAAAGTCTAGGGATCAAGATTATTTAATATACCAAAAGAGAATAATTAGAAGTCGATCACGAAACCAGATTTGAAGTCTGCCTTTTACATATATGATTTATTCCTTACAAACTCATACTGTATAAGTTGCGCGGTTATTCTGTTTGCTTTAGGATTAGTTTTAACAATTCGTTTATTAATTAATTTTTCAATAATCAACATTTGAGTGATCACCCAAATAATTGAATGATTTTAGCCTAGTAATTGTTCAGTAACTCCCTGTGTATCGATACTCTTCCTTTCCTATTTACTTGCGGGGCCTCGGACAGCTAGGTTAGAGTATACACAATAGACATCAATGGTAAACTCCAATGATGACTGTGTGGCAAGTTAGAGTATAAGGGATATTATGTCTCATAATGAAGAACAAGCAGAAGACTATGATTCTCTATCAACCCCAAGTCCTTAGACATCTCAAAAGATTTTTGTGTGTAATTCAAAACTGTAAAAAGAAATCAGTAAGGAAGAGAAAGCAAAATCCCAAATATTAGGGGGTTTCTCCCAAATAAGGCAGTCCTAGTGTGAAACCTTGGGGTTAAAATGACTTGCATAAACAAGAATTGGTGTAGGAGCCTTTCCCCGGAGATGAAGCATAAGTAGCGCATATAGTTGTTTCTTTTTATTGTTTATCTTGCGGACAGTTATACTACCTTACTTGGGAAGTTTTTTGGTCATATTGTAATATAATGGTAAGTTTAATGTCTTAAACTCATTATAACGTAGATATAGTTTTGACTATAATTTTTTTTTAAAAACTAAATTGAAACAAAACACAAACAAATCAGAAGCACATTTGAGTTTAATACAAGTGGTAACAATTTTAAACAACGTAAAATTAATAGGTTAGAAGGCAATAGCGGGTGGAGACCATAGAGGAGCAGAGTATGGTGGTCCCTCGGACTTGGAAACTTCGACAACTGAGGAGAGAAGAGCAAGCATGGCAGTGACGTGAGAGTGAGGCGTGGCGACTGGTAAGAGAGAATAGTGTTAGAAGTGAAGGTGGCACAGTGCAGCTATTGTGGAGCACTGACCACTGGGCGTGGCAAAGTTGGCGATTGTGGTCTATTGAACTGGTGATAGATACGACTACGAGGCAAGCTGGTGGTGCTGACAGCGACGAGTTGGTGGTGACACGAGGAGTTGGTGGTCACGTGGCCAGAGAGACATTAGACAATGGGAGACAGGGAGGACAGGCAATAAAAGCAAAAAGTGTTGGGGGAGGAGGAGGCAAAGGAACTAAGGGTACGTTTGGATGTAAGTAAAGGGATGGAATGAAATAAAATAGAATGGTTCAAATGACTCAAGTCATCGTAGATTTTTCATAAAATATTTCTCCTAACAAAAGAATTAGAGAAGAAGTTTGCTGAAACTACCGAAATAAAATGATGACAGTAAGCTTTTACAAGAACTATGCTTTAGTGAAATACAAGGAATTTATGGTTTTTTTGACCCTTAAACAAATTAAAATATATTATTTATGACTATTTTCAGACATTGAAAGTCGAGAAAAGAAAGTTGCAATCATAAAAGAAGCCAGATTGCAATTACGTTGAAAAAGAATGAATGAACAGTATAACAATTTTTGTCATTAGAGATGGTCAAACCGATATTCCAACCTTTCCAATCCATTCCCGTCATATTTCCAACTTTATTGGTTTCATTTATAATTTGTGATCTTAGTCAAGTTAGTTTGGTTATTAAAACCAGTAGTTTGAAGTTTAGTGTAAAGGCAGCGGGATATGTCGAAATTCACACCTACTAACTTTTTAGGTACATTATGAGTTACATGGATATTTAATAATACAAATTATTTAACGAATCGCTTCAACTGATAATAGTAGGCCTCGTGTACCATCCATTCCTAACCTAACAATTCCGAAGACCTCGTGAAAAACTTCAAAGACGTCTGAGATTGGTGTTATTTGTATATTTGGACTTGCATTCCCAAAATGTTTTGTATGTAAATATACATTTAATTCTGGTATAAATGTAAGGGAGGACATCAGACAAAGATTTTCCGTTGCGGTCCTCGTATACATCGACTGAAGATAGATTTCGCAAACTGTAAACAAAACGGAAAAGCAATAGTTTAGTATGGTCGTCTCAAGGAGCTGTGGGACGAACTAAACTAAACTATTATGAAGCAATTCCTGTGTGCTCCTGCAATAGATGCAAATGTAACATGGCCAACCTATTCCAAAAAGAGAGAGAAGATGAATGACTGTGGTCGGATCGGCCATTCTGAGCCCGGATCCAATCAAGACGACTTGCGGGCCGATCGGTCCACTCATCGAAGATCAGCTCTGCATCTAAAGCCCAAGCTCCTTTCC
>JANTNU010000003.1:2978888-2988897 GCA_024752395.1 Erythroxylum havanense
ATAAATATTATATAAGAGATTAAATAATTTATTTTTAAATTATATATAATATATAATTATTATCCATGATAAAAATATAACTACATTAACATTAAAATCAAGTAGGTTTTTGTTTTTATTTGAAAAAAACATCAACAACAACAACAATCCAATAAAAATTTCGCTAATACATGGATCTAAGGAGGTCTAATAATACACGGTTTTATTTCCAAATAGTAGAGAGGCTATTTTTGAATGATCCACATGAGAAAAAAACATCAATAAGTAAAATATGAGAACGACAAGGATATTTTTATGAGAGATCATTTATCTTTATCCTAGCACGTCAAATTTTTTTATTATATCCCATATCCTTGGTAAGCTCTACCAGTGTTATATCACGCTGGATCACCTCCTTTCAATTTTTCTTAAGCCTTCCTTTTTTTCTTTTATAGTCTCTAAATACAATATTCTTGCATCTTCTTATTAGAGCATTTGAGTATCTCCACTTAACATATCCAAATCATCTAAGTCTTGTCTCTCTTAATTTTTCAATAATATTAATCATCTTTAATTTGTCTATTTTCATTATATTCCTAACCTTATCTCTTCTATTAAGGTTGCATATCCAATTTAGCATCTTTATCTCTGTCACTATTAGCTTATAATTATATACCTATTTGATGGGCCAACACTCTGCCTTATAGAGCATGTCAGCCTAATCACTAAATGATAAAATTTACCTTTAAGCTTGAATAGTATCTTCTTGTCATATAAAACTCTTGATACACTTCTCCATTTAAGTTACTATGATATGATATAGTAAACTATGTCTTCATCAATCTCCCCATTGCTCTGGATGATAGATTCTAGATACTTAAAACACTCACTTTGTATAGCTAAATCTTAGATACTTAAAACACTCCTTTTATGGCAATCTTCACCTTCACATAGGTAGGCACCCTATGCTCCGAAAATTTACACTCTACATACTTAATTTTAGTCATACTCAATCTAAAACTCTTCGACTCTAGCATATCCCTCCAACATTCGAGCTTGACATTAATACTTTCTTTTATCTCATTCACTAAAATAATGTCATCGTTAAATAACATACACAAGGCACATCCTCTTTGATATTTTTAGTGAACTTATCAATTACTACTGCGAACAAAATGAGGCTAAAAAAGGAACCCTAATGTAACCTAACTACATTGATAGAAAAATGCTATGTATCTCGTCTTATCGTCTTTACTCCAATTTTTACACCTTCAAACATATCCTTAAAAGAAAAAAGGTATTGAAAATGGAAAATGAAAACTAAAAATTACAACAAAAATAGAACTAAAACCACATGATTTGTTAATTAACCAAATAAAAACAAAACAACTAAAGATATTATCTTATTACAATTTAATTAATTAGTTTTTAAAGAGTTTCTTATCAAAACTGTAATGATTAGGAATAATTTAGTATTTAACATCCTTTTTATAAAGATTTATCATATGAAGTTGTATCTTTGTGGTAGAATAAGTGAGAGGTCAGCATCAAGATTTATGCATCTAGATATAATAAATGTTAGGTGTATGCATTTAGCATCCAATAAATATTGATTTATGCATTTTGATCTAATACATGCACTACATGGAATAACTCAAATGAAATGATTTGAAAAAGGGACCTATTCAAATAGATGGCTTGGATGCATGAGGTACAGGAGACTTGGGTAATTGGGGACAGAGGATTTCAAATGTTTGAAAAGAGCTATTTTAATGAGTAAAGTCATTTTTAAAAAGAAATATCGAAATTTTAAATATAAAATCATTTTATACGACGTTAAAAATAATTTTATATAAAGATGATAAAGATCCTTCCTTTCGGCAGTTTTTTTTTTTTATCGTTTACTGACTTCTAAACTTGGTCTGCTACCGTGGATAAATATAGGAAAAGTAAAAGGAAAGGAAAGAAGTCGTAAAATTCTATCATTTCTGGCGTAAAAATGGACTTAGGATGCTTACTCCGTTCACATTCCACAACTACTCCATTCTTTCTGCAAAAAAAAAAATGTTCGATTTTTAACTTTAGCGAAAGAGTCGGTGGCCCCGATGACTCCTTCCGCTCGGAGTCGTCTATGGGTCCATTGGATTTGGACCTTTATTCTGCATCCGAACCCGCGTTAAGTTTATCTGACGCCAAGTTGACCAAACAGATAATAAGGAATAAACGTATTCATCAAGTTGATAAATTTTTAATTCATTCCCCTCTTGTATAATAGCATGTTAACATATTATATCAAAAAGCATATCAACATATTCATTTATGAACTTCACTATGACATTATTTTGTAACCATACTGTTTATAAACTAAAAGACTATTAATAAATATGTCCTTTCCCACATTATAACCGAAAATATACTATCAATTTTATTATTAAACTAGCGCATTAAGCTAGATGCATTTAAATTCAAACTTGGGTTGAGATATCAAAGATAACTTTTTTTTAACAAAATTATAGATTTGCACTTTTTTTATTAAATCATCATTATGTATTTTTTTCTGTAATTAAAAAATTAAACCCAATTCGACTGTACGACTTTTTAGTTTGGTTTATTTTAGTAACTATTATTATTAAAAACTAACCGATTCAATAATTAACTAATTAAATTTTATAAATTATAATAAATCAGATATTTTTTATTTAATATTCTCTTTTTTCAATTAAACTTCAACCTTTTTTATAAGTAAAGATAGTCTTTTTTTAATCATATTTTAAAATTTTTAATTTTCAGTTTGTACTGTATATCAGTTTTAAATATCTTATTTTACTAGTTTAATTATTGTTTCAATTTTTAAATTATTAATTTTTTTTAACTAAATTATAATTTTGCATCTAATACCATATCTTCTCATAGATTGCGATCATCTTCTCACCTTACTTACATTTGAAAGTGTTTTTACTTTTTACTTTTATACATTGAGATCATAGCTTAGAAATGTTTAAATTATTATAATATAAATTTACTCTCATAAAAGTTGGAAATGAGATTTAAACTTGAAACTTTGTTCATGTTAAGTACAATTTTTTGACTTGGTCAAAGTTATGGCAGTTGAATACTAAATATTGAAAAAAAATCATTTTGGACAAGGATCGAAGCAGGAACAATCGCTCAAGGTAAACCATCTATGTCTCTCACATAATCGATTTGATCTTTTAAGATGTGATTCGACTTCAACAAAAAATTTATTTAACCAGTTCATAGTAATTATGTTTAAGACGACGTTGTTTCAATTTTGCCTTTTCAACTTAAATATTAAAACAATGTTATATTAAAAATTTAAACTAAAGCCACATTATTTTAAGAGACTTAACCTTAACCTGTAGCCTAGTTTTAATCTAACATGTTAATTTTAACTTCGATTCAAGCCAATTAAAACTTATCTAACCTGTTAACATTAAGTTGGATTCAACCCAATTAAGGGAGCGTTTGGTTTGAAGGTTTGAGAGTGAAGGAATGAAATAATTGTAAAAAATAGTGTTTGTTTTGAAATTTTCAATTCCAAAGAAATGGATTTATTCCCTTAAATTTGAGAATCTATTAACCCTTTCAAATGAAGTGAGTGTATATTCCTACCGTCGTAAAAATCATTTCGAATTAATTAGAAGGAGAAGAGTAGTCCAACAGGCAACTTTTTCGACGTAATCAATGACATGGCATCCATTATAGATATTTCATGCGAATTGACGCTAGTAACCATGGATGAAGAAATGATTTGAAAGCCAGGTAACTTGAATTTGGTTTGGGGCATTAGTTGATCTGCTTTCGTCAATAGAAAATTTACAAGTCATTATTATAAAATAATGAACGATGTATGTGGTCGTCAATCTAGATTAAGGGAATGTCGTATCTTTAATTTCCCTTAATTAATAAGTGCAATTGGACTGCGATATGATTATTAAATTTCTTACGAAACAAACTGGAACCAACTTGTTTTCACACCTTATTGGAATGGTTACTTTAACAAGAAATACCTTCCCAGAATCTTCAAAGTACCTGCATCGTCTCCTTCTCAGTTCTCTCCCACATCTGTCTTTATCAGTGTCTCTCTGTGTGTAGTGTATATATGACATGACCTAGCTGATTATCAATACTCTATGCTACCCTGAACAGTGACCCATTTGTTCTTCGAGGTTTTGTACTTAAACATGACTTCTGACAACTACAACAAGGTATAGATGTACAAGTGCATGTGTCTCCGCCTGGGTCTGCTTTATTGTCTTACGATTTGGGTGGCTAGCTAACTGATGTGTAATTGAAAATGCTTCCAGGTTTTTGCGAGGCAAGTGGCTTTTTGGCCTGGGGAGGAGAAGTTAAATCATCTGCAGCTTGATGAAGTGCTCGTAGCAAGATCGTCATCATATGATTATCAAGTGATCAAGGACATTGATCGCCTGAAGAAGATGGTGGGAAAGCGAGATGAGGAAATAAACCAGCTCAAGGAAATGGTGGGTCAAAGGAACAAGGAAATGGAGAGCTTGAAGAGCTTGGTGTTTCGCTTAGTGAAGGAAGTGAATCTCCTTAAGAGCACAGTGGCTGTGAGAGAGCACAAACTCGACAAGCTTAAGAGTTCGATTCAGGCTGCCTGGAATGAATTTGACGGCAGTTCTAGGGTGGTGAAGGCGGCGGCGGCAGTGGCAGCTACTACCAACGTGGTCGACCTTGCAGCAAAAGAAGCCGACGGTCTTGGTGGAATCCCGACAGGGAGGTGGGGCAAGGGTTCCATAGGTGACATTGGAGGAAAATTTATTACTAATGTGCACTCTATGTGATGCAACATCAATTCATCAAGATCATAGCCATATCTTGCAAAGCTTATTGAAACTTTAGTAGAGTATTTTGAGTTATATATATGCACTGCACTTTCTATATGAACAACGATTTCTAATTTTCTTTACCATGTAACAAGTAAGAAATTATTTACGTATCTTGCCTCTTTGATCTTCTCTTGTATCTCCTCTAGTATTTCATCGTCCAGTTTTGCGTCATGAGGTTACTTTAAGATTTTTACAAAAAAAAAAAAAAGTTAACTTTAAGATAATATCACATTACTAGTCATATCATTAGTTTTTTTATTTTGTAAAGTTGTTAATTATGTTATAGTATGTTATCTATAATGTAGTTAATATTAATGATTAATTGTTAATAAGATATGTATAATAGAAATTTTATTAATTTGAGTTACAAGAAGGTCAAAGCTAAATATAAGCAAATTTCCTTTTTAGGAAAAAAGTAATACAAGAAGAGGTGTTGAAGTAACTTAAGTTTGATATCCTAAATTTGAATGTTATTATAATTTAAAATTCTAATGATCTAAAATGGGATGAAAGCATGAGAATTGGAGATATTAAGTTCTCCAATTTAGTAACGTCATTCTATTAATGTTATGAATACTGTACAGGTATTCATACTAGATTTGGGTTTTGGTATAGTAATGTATCAGTATTGGTCAATATCGAATATCGTTTTGAGTATTTTTTTTAAATTATAAAATAATTCATAATTTTTTAAAATTGCAAATAGTCTCTCAATAATTTCTACCATATAATTATTTTATTTTACATCAAACATGTCTCTAAAAATCATAAAATAGAAAATTGAAATAACAACAGTATTAATTTCGATTAATATTACTTTTCATGTATTTCACATATAAACAATAATTATAACTAATATAAAAAAGATCGTTTAATCATCATACAAATATAAAACTAAGGACAATACAAAGTACTTAAAATATTGCAACTTATTCATATAATAAAGAATCAAAACATTAAATAAAAATAATAATAAAGTTCCTAACTCTATAATTATTACAGTAAGAATTTATGTCGAGGAATACAATCAACCAGAAGTGAAATCTGAAATAAAAATTTTTACAGTTAAAAATTTATATTTATATTACATATATAAAATTTAATAAGTCAAATTAAAAATAGAGAAGAAATGAAAACTTGAAATTTCATTCAATCGAATATTTGCTCAAATCTCATTGACCCAGTTATCATTTGGCACAAAATCATCATTATTGAGAGGAACTTCATCATTAATATCATTCAAATTTATTACATTAAATGACATATCAATACTTTATATCTAAGATTATCTTTCAAGTCACTTTCATCTTTCAAACTTAGTTCCTCATAAAACCAATTTGGTAAAAGAACGATATGATCAAAACAAATTAGATCTACAAAATTACTTGTTGTATTAAGAGTCTCAGTAAACAAACAAGATTAAATTATCAAGACATTATATTTAACTTAATAATGATAAATGATAATAACTTACCTTTCTTGAAGCTTTAAATTGTATCGAACCAAGACCAAGTCATTCATTCTTTTATATTCCATTTTATTTCTTTTTTTAGAATGAATGAATTCAAATGAACTTTAATTCCTTTTACACCCTATTGGATTCATACATTAATTCAGAATTTGAATTGCAAATTTTTGCGTTTCTAGAACACTAGTTTTTGAATTGGTCTTACCAAGCAATTGTAACATAATAAAGTAACATTCTAAACAAAATAAAGTAATGATTAATTTATAACAAGTAACAAATGTGAATATATATATATATATATATGTCTAGATTAAACTTGCCTCTTTGAAGAATAGCAATGTGCATCCCAAAATCAAATATCCTTATAGACCTCTATTTTTGAGCTTGAAGATCTTGCATCATTTTATGAACAATAATTGTTATAATAGTTAATAAAATTCTCCTATTAACTTCAGTTTTCTTTGTAAAACTTAGCCTAAAATAGAAATTATGATTAAAAATACACCAGCTGCAAATAACAAAAAGTAAAGTTGCATTTTTCATCTCTCATTGATGACTATAAGATAAGTTGTATACAAAGAAGACATATTTTTTAGATTGGCCTTTATTGTTTCCTTTTCCCTTTCTATGACATCATAAAAATAACTCATTTTTGTCTTCTCATCGCTATTAGCCAAACAAAGTACTCCCACCAAAGGGTCATAAATTTTAATGATAAATTGACATTGAAACTAAAATTCATGATCTTTAAGGATAATTCTAGAAACCCCCAATCTAGCATGAGACCTAACATGTTAAGATACAATTCACTTATCAATTATAAATATTTGTTTCAACTCCTTCTTCATTAAAACAAAACACTAAAGTGAGAAGAAATTAGTAGCAAATCTTGTAATAACGGAACAACACAAATTCTTAATATTGGTGAAATCCTTTCTCGTTGAATTTAGGACCCATGCACAATTATAGATAAACTTAGTCACTTTTTTTTTTCTTTCTGCACAATCTCATCAATGATAAGAAAGTATCTAATATTTCTTATATATATTTTTTAATATCAGTTCAATGCAATCTGCAACCCAAGGAATCCAATAAAAAGAATTATACCTGCTTCACAATCTTTTTCTAGTTGTTTTATAAGTAGAATCATTGTCAGTAATGAACTGAACAATATTTTTAGCTCAACTTCATTCACAAATTCACTAAATATCTAAAATTGAGTATCGACATTTCTATTAAGGTCAAATACATCAATATTTTTCAAAACAACGTCTCTTTAAAAAAATAAATTGAAAATTTGATAATATGTTCCTATCTTCTGTTTGTCCAACCTTCACACATGATTAAATATTCATAAATAGCCCAAATGATTCTTTTTCACCCAAATAATTATTTATTTCATAAATAGTTCATCTTAAAAGTTTACCTCTATGGTTATCAATTAAGGAAGATTTATATCCTGGACCGTAAGAAATAATAGCATACACTATAGGCTGGTAATAATAAGATTGTGCAACATTAAATGTTCTACCTAAATCATACAACCACCTAGTTATTGACATGTCCATATTATCTTCTTTAGATTGTAAGGCACTACAAATTGAAGAGCTTTAGGAGTTATTTGTGGTACAAATAAGTTTGGGGCAATATTACCTGCTTGTTTGGTAAAAATATCATCTTTAACATCCTCATTATCATCCTGATTACTACAAAAGGAACTTCCACTACCAACTTTATAGTTCTATAATTGCCTTATATCTTTCTCGTGTTAATACTTTGCAAACAAAGTCTTTATTTACCATTTTACATCATAGCTTACTTTCTTATAAGGCTCCATATTGCCTTTGATCCTAATTAAATACTTCTTTAATCTGGTGATTCCCTTAACTTTCAAATGCTTGTTACAATACAAGCAAATGCTATGATTCTTCGTTCTAAAAATTAATATAGCATGAGCCCAAGTTGCATTATCGATCTTTTTGAAGCAGTTAAATTTTCAAAAGTATTTGAACTTTCGTTCATGTGTCTATAAAATAAATGGAGACATATGTCTAAATTAAATTAATAACTTCATATCAAGATAAAGTTATCAAATACTATCACAAAATATTTATTATTTAACTCAAACAATCACAAAAATACATCTTAAATTCTAAAAATATGCACACAAATTGAGCTTTAAAAACGTGCATACATATTACATTCAAAGTCCATTGTCCAAGGATACTTATTACCAACTACTAGTGACATCAAAATTGAGGAATAAGTAATGTAAAATAACAAAATGAAATAGAGCGATAATAACTTCTCAACAATCATATGATATAGACATGTAAGTCAATTTCATTAACTGATATAAATGAATCCTTAAGAAAATTTGAGAGTTAAACACATTTTATCCAAAAAAGTTTGAATAATGTTAATATAACTACCATATATATGATGAAAATTTTATCTACAAGTACATTAATTGTTGGGACCCGATCCGGAAACCGGATCCCAACCAGAAAACGAAAGAAAACGAAGGAAACAAAGCCGATTCAAATCGAATAAATCGAATCCGAAGGCAAATCGAATAACACAAAGCGGAAGCAAATCGAAACGAAGCAAACTTCGGATCAAATCGAATCGAGACTAATTTTTGATATTCGAACATAATTATCGAAGAAAGCGTTTGTGTTGGAAACCCTAAGACTGATCCAATCCGAAACCGGTATATATTTTTTTCTTTCTTTCATTTCCGTCTCTCACAAAGTGATACACTTTTCAATTTGGAATTTATCAATTCCATAACCTCAATCCAAAACTCAAAATCATAATACTCGTCTTATCCAAAAATATACAATTCCCATTATTCATCTGTCAAACATCTTATTCCTCTCACTTTCTTTTTGCCCTAAAACAATCACACATATCCATGTACATTCATAATTCATATATCATAAGCATACCGTATCATTCACATACATCACTCACTATGCTAGCTCCTATACAAATCCATACTCCAATTCCATATCCATACACAATTTCATAACTCATTTTACCATTCCATATACAAATCCATAATGTATTTACGTCATGAAATACGTTTTTACAAAATATTCCATAAATGCTTCAATAATTTCGATCTTGTTCTTACAACCATTTAACAATAACAATACAATATGTACACATATGATCAAACAAATAAAAACCTTCACTTTCTTTCACCCGATCTTTTTCTCATCACCTGTGGATGGGAAAGAAGTGGGGGTGAGCTTATAGCTCGTGGGTATCAGTTTATAAGAAATATATAAGCAAAACCTTTAAAAACACTTTTCTTTTCTTTTCTTGCAGAAATTTTGTTTAAAACCCATAAAGCACATTTTCAAAAGTTCCTTTCTCACCGTAATCGAAATCACAATTTCCAAAACATGAATGCATCAATCATAACACTTCACAATTCAAATGCACATATAACGGCTCGAGAGTTCCATAAACACGACGGAAAACTGAAGTTTTACCGTAAACACGACGAGTCCATCTTTCGGATCTCGTAAGCCTCAAGCAGGCAGCCAGGAGAAGGCTAAGGGGGGTCAACGTGCACGTGACTTAACGAAATAGGTTCTCTCTCGAGGCATAACACAAATGTATTTTGCAATTCATCAAAAGTTCATGTATTGAATCAATAATGATTTTTCAAATCATT
>JANTNU010000003.1:2998036-3018416 GCA_024752395.1 Erythroxylum havanense
GACAACCTTCTGTAGTAAACTCCAAGAAGAAGATACCTGCAAAACAAGGTAAGGCACGTCGGGGGTGATGTCCCGATGAGCCCCTCCGACGCTCAAGTCAGTTCTCTGTGAAGGTGAGATTGCCAAGTGCAAAAACAAGAGCTAGGTTAAGATTTATTACCTCTTTTAAGAGAAAATAATACCTTATATACGGTTTCCTGCTAGATTTTATGTTACGTACGTGCATGGGAAGCTTCCTCATGCTAATAGGCTGTGGATGTGTGGATTAAGCCCAAATCAATCTGTGGGGATGAGACTGATCGATCGGCCTGTGAGACCGGGCCTGGGCCCAATATATCCGACCCAACCAATTTCAAATAAATTTTTTAAAATAATATTATTTTAATTTAAATTTTTTTAGTCTCTTAAATCTAAACCTTGTTCAAAACTTGATCAAATTGGACTGATTTGTTAATTTTAAGTTAACCTGAATTGGACGTGAAATCCTTACAAAAACAACAACATTAACAATTTTAAATATAAATCTTGCTGAAATGCGGAGTTTAAAAAGGCTCAATAATATACAATTTTATCTTTAACAAGTAAAGAGATTGTTTTCAGACAGGCTTACAAGATTTAACTAGATCTTTTTAATAAACACCGAGTTGCTTCTTTCTCAACTTACCAGGCGCGGGAGCTTGGGTGGTTGATGCACTAAAACTACTGGACTCGACAATAAAGGAATCGGCTTCTAAAGATCAAGTCCTGAAGTGCATATACGTGAGCTTGCTATGTGTAGAACATAGTTCATTAGACAGGCCAACCATGTCAGATGTTCTGTTTATATGTTAACAGGCGACCTTAACCAGTTGCCAACATCACAACAGCCAGCATTTTATACCGTCGAAGCAAACTTGGTACCACAAATTCCAACAGAAGAACAGACACAGATTGGTTCTCCAGTAAACCAGATGTCCTTAACTTAGATGTGTGAACGATGAACTTATCAGATCAGATAAGACCGGTGGTTCAGTAAACCGCATTGTTGGACCACGAAATTATCAAATATATCATGGTGGGCTGATTAGCTCGGCAGTTTCTTCTCACGCTCCCAGCTGTCGCGTTGGCCCTCCGCCGACATGGCTTTCGTTCACTTGATAAGCTCTCCCACGCAGACACATTTTTAAGGTGACAACCACGCTTCCCATGCACATGGTTCTTTCTAAGTTGAACCTCTCAACACTTACTATATAATTGTGATAATTCTTTCTATTTTCGTCACGCAAAATATAACATTTAAAACATGGCGTTCCAAAATTTTTTATTAGACATACTAAATAAAATATTTAATTATTTACATATTACACACAGATATTAATTATTTTCACTTTAAATAAGATTTGTTCTTTTTAATTGGACTATAATAACAATAAAATTTATATTAATAAATAAAAATTAGAAAAATCTGATAATACACAGTTTTATACCTAATTAATAAATAAATTATTTTTAATATTACACACAAATAAAAAATAAAAAATAAAAATATAGGTGCTTATCACTTTATATTTTATATCAATAAATTGTGGGTAACAAAATCATTTTTTGAGTAGAAAATGTAGTTTATATATATATATAATGTAAATGTAAATATGGAGACCAATTCTTACAGGTATTTTATGATTTTATCCGTAATAAGTTCTGACAAGGGTGAAAATTACGGAAACACCCATAAAAAAGAAGCCAGCACGCGCGAGGCGTGTGTGGCTGCGATTGATTGGAAGAAAAGAAAACCCTAAAGAGAGAGCTGCGAAATTTGGGAGATTTGTGATTTCGGTTCTCTCCTCCACTCGCTACCCCCCCTCGCGTTTCTTCCACTCTCAGATCGAACCCTCACTCGCCCGAAATATTTCACAGAGAAGCGCTAAAGCTACCGTCTTCTGTTTTTCTCTTTAAATTATACTCTAAATTATAGGTATTTGAAGCTACAATTCTGTCTCTGGAAGTGTATATCATTCTTAGTTCTTTCTCTTTTACCCCTTCTTGTCGGTTGACCTCTTTGATTATATGTTTCTGTGCTTGATGGGTTGTGACTGACTTGGTAATTTGAGTGTAATTGTTGGGTTTTGTACAGTTTGACGTGATGTGGGATTTCCTTTATTATTCGGAGTTATGAGCAAGAAGGGCAGAGGAAAAAAATTGCAAATTGTGTGTTGGGTCTTATTGGTTTAGTGGTTGGTAGTTTTGTTAGTCATCGTACTATTATGAGAATTGAGAAAAAGTTGGTTGATTGAAGAAAATGAGAACTGCTGCTTGTTTTTGAGGTTGGAAGTTTTTAAAAGAGTGTGTTTTTAGTCACAATTTCTTTATCGGGGAAGTTAGATAACTAAGCCTGGGTAAGATTTGATTTGATTTGATGTTTGTTAGATGATGATTACAGACGGACGGAATACAAAGCTTGAAGGCATGATGAGATGCTAGATGTGGATTATCAATACAATACTCCTTTAAAGAATGGTTGGAATTTGAAGGAAATATGGAAAACATAGCATAGGTATAATGGAAACTGTAGAGTGTAGCTTCGACAAAACAGGCATATGATGAGTGATTCTTGAAGTCCAAAATGATGCGCAAATAAGAATTATCACACATTTCATGGTTTTAAAGTTGTGATTGGCTAATTATGTCTATTCCTATCATTAATTATTTGATCTGTGCATTTGCATTATTTATGAAAAGATAGCAACTTCTTATGCCACCGGTATCACTTTGATGTAACATTCTTCAAAGCATGGTGGTTCAAAGGAAGTTGTGAGTCTTTATAACTACAAAGCAAAGGACTTGTTAATTGCATGTTTGTGACTGGACCGTAGCCTGGGCAATAGCTTCAAGTGTTTTTCTGCTTCCAGGTCGCATAATTCTGTAAATGCAGATCGAATTCATATAAATAAACAATTGGAAATTGAATGGTTGCAAATTCTGTTCCTTGGATTGCCAACCTATAGTTGAAAAAGGTACTGCTTGGAGGATCTTCAATGCTTCGTCTCTGTCATGGGCACTTCCTCATCTTTGTAAATTCTGGAAGAAATGAGGAGTATGGATAGACTTTAGATGTGTATTAGTTATTTCAGTGCCTTTGTAGCAGTCATTTTAATTAAATGCAAAAATTATACATTCCTTGTCAAGTTATATTAACATGTTCTTTTTCCTCTTAATGTGGTCGACTGTTTTGGATAAATTTGTAGGATAGCTTATCATCATGGATATTGATCTAAGGTTACCTTCTGGTGAGCATGATAAAGATGAGAAGCCGAACAGAATTGATAGTATGTTGGCTGAAGAGAAGTTACATAATGGGGATGTAGCTTCTGGAAACATTGTGGATGTTGCAGAAGAGATGCATGGTATAGAAGTGAGTTCCCTCTCAGATGTCATAGAATTCAAAGAAGATCCAAACCTTGAGCCTCTATCTGGTATGGAATTTGAGTCACATGCAGCTGCTTACTCATTCTATCAAGAATATGCTAGGTCTATGGGATTCAACACTGCAATACAAAACAGCCGTCGCTCAAAAACATCAAGGGAATTCATTGATGCAAAATTTGCTTGTTCGAGGTACGGAACTAAACGAGAGTATGACAAATCCTTTAATCGACCGCGTTCTAGACAAATCAAGCAAGATCCTGAAAATGGGACTAGCCGACGATCATGTTCAAAGACTGACTGCAAAGCAAGCATGCATGTGAAGAGAAGGGTAGACGGAAAATGGATTATTCATAGTTTTGTGAAGGAGCATAATCACGAACTTTTACCTGCCCAAGCTGTAAGTGAACAAACCAGAAAGATGTATGCCGCAATGGCTCGACAGTTTGCTGAATACAAAAGTGTTGTTGGTCTCAAGAATGACCCGAAAAATCCATTTGATAAGGGTCAGAATTTGACAGTTGATGCTGCAGATGCTAAGATTTTGCTTGATTTCTTCGCTCAGATGCAAAATATGAATTCAAACTTCTTTTATGCTATTGATCTAGGTGAAGATCAGCGACTGAAGAACTTATTCTGGATTGATGCCAAAAGTAGACATGACTGCATTAATTTCTGCGACATTGTGTCTTTGGATACTACCTATGTTAGGAACAAATACAAGATGCCTCTAGCTCTTTTTGTTGGGGTTAACCAACATTACCAATTCATTTTGCTTGGATGTGCCTTGATTTTAGATGAAAGAGCCACAACATATTCTTGGCTATTGCAGACTTGGCTAAGGGCAACCGGTGGACAAGCCCCAAAAGTTATAATCACTGACCATGATGAAGCTATCAAGTCGGTTATATTAGAAATCTTTCCCAGTGCTCATCATTATTTTTATTTATGGAGCATTTTAGGTAAGGTAACTGAAAATTTGGGCGATGTAATTAAACAGCATGAGAAATTGGCAGCAAAGCTTGAAAAATGCATCTTTAGATCGTGGACAGAGGATGAATTCGGAAAAAGATGGTGGAAAATTCTTGATAGATTTGAACTCAGAGAGAATGAATGGATGCAATCCATATATGAAGATCGTGAGAGATGGGTACCAATATACATGAAAGATGTTTGTTTGGCTGGAATGTCCACTGTACAGCGATCTGAGAGTATAAACTCATACTTTGATAAGTATTTGCACAAGAAGACTACTGTGCAAGAATTTGTTAAACATTATGAAGCAATTTTGCAGGATAGGTATGAGGAGGAAGCAAAGGCCGATTCCGGTACATGGAACAAACAACCTACATTAAGATCCCCATCACCTCTGGAAAAGAGTGTTTCGGGATTATATACTAATGCAGTATTCAAGAAAGTTCAAGTTGAGGTCCTGGGTGTCACAGCTTGCCATCCCAAATTAGAAAGCCAAGATGACACTAGCATTACTTTCAAAGTTCAAGACATTGAGAAGGAGCGTAATTTAGAAAAATATCATGAATTCACTGTTATGTGGAATCAAATAAGGTCAGAAGTTTTGTGTATGTGCCGATTTTTTGAATACAAGGGTTATCTTTGTAGACATGCACTGGTGGTTCTTCAAATGTGTCAACAGTCTACTATCCCTTCCCAGTACATTTTGAAACGGTGGACGAAAGATGCCAAGAACAGACACTTTTTGGCAGAGGATTCTGACCAGGTACAATCTAGGGTGCAAAGGTACAATGACTTATGTCAGCGGGCACTGAAGTTGAGTGAAGAGGGATCATTGTCCCAAGAAAGTTACAGCATTGCATTTCGTGCTCTTGAAGAAGCATTTGGAAATTGCATCAATGTGAATAATTCTAGCAAGAGTCTTGTAGAAGCTGGTACATCTGTGACTCAAGGCCTTCTCTGCATTGAAGAAGATAATAGCAGAAGCATGAACAAGACAAATAAGAAAAAGAATCCAACCAAGAAAAGAAAGGTTAGTTGTGGATTATGGCATCTAAAACGATGTTCCTATGTCTTCTGCTTTTAAGGTTGACTTGCTTCATGCACCCCAGGTAAACTCTGAACAGGAGATTACGACAGTTAGCCCACAAGAGAGCTTGCCATCGCAAATGGTTAGTCGTACTTTTACATACGGTAGAAGGGGAGAAGAACAAAATGAAAAACCAAAATAAATAGATAATAAAAGAGTCAACTTACGTTAATTGCTAACAAAATGTGGTCTGTGAAAACATTACTTCCTTCTCTCCTAGATCGTGTTTAATTCACATTTGTCTAGTGACAGAAATCTTTAAGCGCTATTTAATATGGAAGGTTTGGCTACTTCAAATGCATATTAGGTCTGGTGATAGAGCAACATCCTGATTTTTGTTTCTTTCCCTGCTTCTTTACAAACTCTTTTGTGACCTTTTCATCCTTTAATTATCTTTTGTAGGACAAGTTGAACTCCAGAGCAGTGACCCTAGATGGCTACTATGGAACACAAACGAGTGTACCTGGGATGGTATTGTGTGTTATGATTAGACAAATGTTGATCTTAAAATGTGAAATGACTGTTCCCGCCCTTATATGGAGCTTTGTTTTCTGCAGGTGCAGTTGAATTTGATGGGTCCAACACGAGATAGTTACTATGGGAATCAACAGACTATCCAAGGGCTGGTATGCCTTATAATATATGATGGGAAGATGGGGAGCAATCTTGTAAACTCCAATGATGAAGCATTTTATATCATACTAACTTGTAAGCATGTTGCAGGGACAGTTGAACACAATAGCACCTAGCCATGATGGTTACTACACTGCTCCGCAAGGCATACATGGGCTGGTATCTTATCTGATTATTGTCTCTGGTTTTCTCAGTATTAAAACTCCTCCTGGTGATATTTTATATGCTGCTCTTATGCCTGCAGGGACAGATGGATTTCTTCCGTGCACCCGCTGGTTTTACTTATGGAATTCGGGTCTGTTTTATAGCTGTGGTGTTTGTATTTGGAACTCTGGAGATATCCTTGTAATTCCTACTAACCAGATTCATACATGACTAACTTCATTCTGTAGCAGGATGACCCTAGTGTGCGAGCAGCCCAGCTGCATGACGATGGTTCGAGACATGGGTGAAGGGTTTCTTTTCCTCACCCAAATGGCAAGTTTGTGTTTTCGTGTTCCCGCAAATGAGCACCCCACAACAATAATTCTGCAGTTCCTAATGCAAATGAAGAGGTACCATGACATCTTTCGGTTGCATGGATTGAAGCTGAGATCTTTGTAAAGATGAAATGTATCATGGATTATAGATGGTAGGGTTCAACTGAAATCAAACTTCATCCTACATGTGCCTGTAAAGTAACATAGACTAGGATGTATTTACCTTCACCATCACCACCTAATACAATAGTTGAAAGTTGGAACAGTTCCAGTCTCTGAGGTTAATCTTCCCTGTAAAAAGTTGCACTGGCTGCATCGGCTGATTTATAGCTCGAATTACTCTTGATCACAATTGTGTAACATCATCGTTGCACCTTTATCATGTACTTGTCATAAAGGCATGTTTCTTCTTCTTATTAACGGTGTTGGATTGAAGTTCTGATTTATTTATGGCAAACTCAATTCATATTATGTTTGGTGATTATTTCTAGATTATCTAAGCCTTGAACAGAGAATCACTATACAGAAGTAGACATGACAACTTTCTTTCAAAGGCGTGACTTAAAAGTTAAAACCCGAGTCGCATAAAACAACATTATTTTAGGTAGTCTATTTCTTAAATTTAAGATTAAAATGACGTTTAACAGTTGGGGCGGGTTGTGCGGGTCATCGAATTGGACTTCGGGCAGACCCTCAAATCTGACCTTTTAACATTTATAGATTAGATCATGATTGACAATCAACTGATTGCATTAGCTTATTTGACCAGCTAATTGTATTAGTTGTTTGTCATTTGATGTTTGGTAAAATTAGATTTTTAGTATTAGTTGTTTATGTGTAAAATGAATTATGAGGATATGACTTTAAAAAAATTATAAGGGTATAAATATTATATATCTTAGTATTTCGTTGAATATTTTTATAGGAATTTAGATTTGAAATATTTAATTATACAAAAATTAAGTTTATAACTCTAATAAAAAATATATAACATATAATAATAATAATAATAATAATAATAATAATAATAATAATTTATCGTTAAATTTTTTATTATAAATTTTATTAGTTAATAAATTAAAAATGATTTATAAAGACGTGACTTAAAAAAAATTATAAGGTCACGATTAAATATTTAATTTTACAAAACTTAAAATTTTGTCAATAATAAAATAGAACAAAAATTAAATTTTATACAAAATTTACAAATATTTTTAACTTATAACTACATAAGGGTAATTTTGACTTTTAATATTTAAAAATTTAGTTGATTGATATTTTCATCAATAGTTGTTTGTATTAAATAAGCTGTTGAAGAAGTTGTACACCAAATATGTTTTATAGCTGTTTAAAAAGATTTGTTGTCTACCAAACGAGTCCTTAATCTTTGACATCATTATATAATATATTTTTTATTTACGCATAATATATTAAAAATTAATATTTTCGGATATTATATAATAATATGATACAATATATTAATATTAGACTTAGACGTTATGATTTTATTAAACATTAAAATTTATTCGATCTTTATACTTTTATATTTTGTTTTTAATTAATTCTCAAATTCTTCTTCAAAACTCATTGCACGCGCCGCAGCAGTAATTAAGAATGAAAATTAAAAGTACTCAGTCAAATAGACAATCTTCATCAAACCACAACGCGCCAAAGACTAAGAGCCAAAGCAGCAGAGACGGTGGGGCGAGTGGGCAAAAGCGAGCGAGTGGAGTACTCGTCGGCGAGTAGTAAAGAAAACCCTAGAACCCAAAATTTCTCCCAGACGCGCCTGTTCATCTCACTCGCTCTTTTGTTTTGCGTAGTCTTCGTGTCTCCTCCCAGCCTCAGACTCGGAGGCCTATATATGTCCCGTCCCTTCTCAGGTTTTTTAGTTTCTGTTCTGTTCCTTATATACAATGTTGAGGTTCTTTGTTTGGTTGGTGGGAGAATCAGTGAAATATTGATGAAATAGGTTTTTAAAGTTGTGATCTTTCTGTTTCCCTTTCTCTAGTTAATATCTGGATTACAATAATTTTTGTTTCTTCTAGGGTTTCTGTCATGGGTTATTGAGAAATAATAGCAAAAGAACAGGAAATGTAAGTTGGGGTTTCTATTAAGTTTCACGGATTCGCTAGTGGGGTAGTTTTCTGGGATTTGGGTATTTAACGTTCTTGAACTGTCAGAATGGAGATTGAGACCTCTGCTTTCATTGTTCTCAAATCCACAAGTTTTGCTATTTTTAAAAGAATAAAGTTTAAAATTGTTGGTTCGAAATATTTTCCGTACATTTATTCGAACTGCCAACCTTTATCAGAATTGAGCTTTGCATGACGAGTGATGCAATTCAGGTGCCACATAAATGTAATATCAAAAGAAGTGGACTTGTTCGCGGAAATAGATGATAATGATGATAGGAAGGGATCAACATGTGGTTGATGATATGGTTCATCTTCAAGATAATCTGCCTGCTGGTGACACAGTGAGTGAGAATGCGGTTGCTATTGTTGATGATGTTCATAACAGGGATGGTGGGGTTTCTAATTGCCCCAAAAGGGCTGTTGCAATATTTGAAGGGGGCACTGAATTGGAGTCATGCAATGAAATTGAATTCGATTCCCATGAGGCAGCATACTCCTTTTATCAAGAATATGCAAAATCTATGGGCTTCACTACATCAATAAAAAACAGTAGACGGTCAAAGAGATCAAAAGAGTTCATTGATGCAAAATTTGCTTGTTCCAGATATGGAGTTACGCCAGAGTCTGAGAGTGGGAGTAGTAGGCGGTCGAGTGTGAAGAAAACAGACTGCAAAGCCAGTATGCATGTGAAGAGAAGGTCAGATGGGAAATGGACAATTCATGAATTTGTTAAGGAGCATAATCATGAGCTTTTACCAGCTTTAGCTTATCATTTTCGAATCCATAGGAATGTAAAATTAGCAGAGAAGAACAACATTGACATCTTGCATGCTGTTAGTGAACGAACAAAAAGGATGTATGTTGAGATGTCAAGACAGGCCGCTGGGCACCAAAATGTAGGATTCCTAACAAATGACACAAATTCTCAGTTTGAGAAAGGCCGACACTTGGAATTGGATGAGGGAGATGCACAAGTACTACTCGAGTATTTTAAACGGATCAAGAAGGAGAATCCTAACTTTTTCTATGCAATAGATTTAAATGAGGAGCTGCGATTAAGAAATGTGTTCTGGGTTGATGCAAAAAGTAGGAGTGACTATAGCAGTTTTAATGATGTTGTATCTTTTGATACCTTCTATGTGAAATACCATGAAAAACTGCCATTTGCTCCTTTTGTTGGGGTGAATCATCACTGTCAGCCAATTTTACTTGGATGTGCATTTGTTGCTGATGAATCTAGGTCTACATTTATTTGGTTAATGAAGACATGGCTCAGAGCAATGGGTGGCAAAGCACCTAAAGTTATTATCACTGATGTAGACAGAACCTTGAAGGCAGCGATTGAAGAAGTCTTGCCAAATACCCGGCATTGCTTTTCACTCTGGCATATAGAGGAAAAGATCCCTGAAACTCTTTCTCATGTCATCAAACGGCATGAGAATTTTTTGGCAAAATTTAACAAGTGCATACACAGATCATGGACAGAGGAACAATTTGATATGAGGTGGTGGAAAATGGTGACAAGATTTGAACTGCAAAACGACGAATGGATACGAGTATTATATGAAGATCGTAAAAAATGGGTGCCTACTTACATTGGGGATACTTTTTTGGGTGGAATGTCCACAAATCAACGTTCTGAAAGTATAAATTCTTTCTTTGATAAATACATTCATAGGAAAATCACGGTGAAAGAGTTCATGAAGCACTATGGAGCAATCCTACAGAATAGGTATGAGGAGGAGGCCATAGCAGATTTTGATACTTTGCACAAACAGCCTGCCTTAAAGTCTCCTTCTCCTTGGGAAAAGGAAATGTCACTGGTTTACACACATTCCATATTTAAGAAATTTCAAGTCGAAGTTTTAGGTGTAGTTGGTTGTCATCCTAAAAAGGATAATGAAGATGGAACAACATTTGGAGTTCAAGACTGTGAAAAGAATGAATATTTTTTGGTAACATGGAATGAATCCAAGTCGGAAGTGGCCTGTTGTTGCCACTTGTTTGAATACAAAGGCTTCCTCTGTAGACATGCATTAATTGTCCTGCAAATCTGTGGTATTAGAAACATCCCACCTCATTATATTTTGAAGAGGTGGGCCAAAGACGCAAAAAGCAAGCAATCACTTGCTGAGGGAGCTGAACAGATACAATCTAGGGTGCAGCGTTACAATGAACTCTGCAAACTGGCCATTGAAATGAGTGAAGAAGGATCTTTGTCTGAAGAAAGTTACAATATTGCTTTCCGCACAGTAGTAGAGACACTGAAAAATTGTGTAAATGTGAACAACTGTAACAACAGTGCAGCAGAACCTGGAGGCCTTTTTCTGAATTACCATGAAACAGAAGAAGAAAACCAAGGAACCCTTGCTACCAAATCAAGTAAGAAAAAAAATCCTATCAGGAAAAGAAAGGTTAGTTTAGAATTGAAATTTGATAATTGTGTCCTTCTGTTCTGTTTGTTGACAATGTTTGTGCTCCAATGAAGAAATGCCAAAATAGAATTTCACAAAAACATGCGTCTTGACACTTCAGGTACAATCAGAACCAGGTGCCTTGATTGTGGAAGCGCAAGATAGCCTGCAAATGGTTAGTCATCTTAATGTGAGCTAATAGACAGCGAGGATCATTTGATAATATGTTAGCTTTGTACTAAATGAACCCTTTATTTAAATTTCTTTATGTTTGCCTTTTCTCTTAATTTAACAAGGGAAAATATTAAGGAAAATCTCAAAACATTCAGTATTTAAAGGTGCTTTGCAGTTATACGAAGCTGATATGGTTGATATAAAGATCATAGTCTTCAGTATTTTTCTTTTACTCTTGTAGGACAACATAAATTCGGATGGGATTTCTCTGAGTGGGTATTATGGTACTCAACATAACGTGCAAGGACTAGTAAGCTCATCGAATCTGTTAGATTCTGTCATGAGTACTATGTACATATTCCTGTGGAGGATAATGTGATCTTTTTGCAATTAATACTGATTGCAGGTGCAGTTGAACTTAATGGAGCCACCTCATGATGCATATTATGTCAATCAACAGAATATGCACGGACTGGTAATTTTATGTTGGTTTATGGGCTACATTGCCAAAAAAAATTCTATGGATGGCTACTATCAACTTTTCTTTCCACTTACAGGGACAACTGAATTCAATAGCACAAAGCCATGATGGATTTTTCGGGACTCAGCAAAGCATCCATGGGCTGGTATGATGATTTTGAATGATTAATTAAGTACATGGATATAAAAAGCAGCGGTATGGTTACCTATTCTCATATTTTCATGTAGGGACAATTTGATTTTCGACCTCCAACAACTTTCAGTTATGGCTTGCAGGTGAGTGTGCATAATATGGCGCTGAAATTCTCAAAATACCCTTGAAATTATTGCTCTATGATTTTACTGCCTATTCTTGCAAATGCAGGAAGACACTCAATTGAGATCTTCACAATTACATGGTGGTGCTTCAAGACATACATGAGGCAGAAATAGTTTCCACAGGAATGCATAACTGTGCTGTATTGGCAGCTTAACATTTTATCTGAATCTGTGGATTTAACAAAGCAATTCTTGGAAATGATTAGCTGCTATCTTCCATGAGCACAAGAAGATTTGGCAGTCAGGAAGACATTGAATACTAGTGATTCACGCTTTTATGTAATGGTTATTGAGACTTAGGCTTGGTTTTGTCAATCAACATATCATCTGAAGATGGTGGTACCTGGCTACCTGCTTGCTCATTTAACAAGCTAAGGAAGCAAACCTTCGGCAAAACAAGTATTTTGATTAATTTAGTCGACCTCTCTTTTTGTATGAAAAGCTAGCCTGCTCATATAAAGATTGCCAATTTTTTCCTGACAAGTAGAATGCATGGATTTTTGCATGGGATGCAAAAGATGCCTGGAAATGCAGCATTCAGAATTTACCTTCTCTTGATCAGGATAGCTGGGAGGATAATTGCAATTTGCTTTCCTGGTTTTGAAGTTCTGCTATGCTGTAATGGTCATGTACTTTGTTGTATATGTCAAGTTCCTCACAGCTGTGTGGAAAGTACTGTGTTGTACATTTGCTAGTGTAGAAGTTCCAACTTGGCACAACAGGTGCCTTCCAATTTTTGTTTAGCAGCAGTAAGTTCTAAGCTATTGCTTTATGCAAAGTATTATACCAGTTAGAAGAAGAAGCTGCCTCCAACATCACCTTCTTTCTGTGCTCTCTTTAAAGTCTCGCTCATTGTACTCTACAAATGCCAAAATGAGCAATCTTCTCGTGCCAGAAACACTCAGCTGATAGTCATTTGACCATTCGCACTTTTTGACTCGGGTCGGACATGATCGGATCGGATTAATTTAGTTTATCATTTTCAAGAGAATGTTTGATATTAATCATATTTCGGATACTTAAAAAATCACAATAAATGTACTAATACATTTAAAATCAAGCTTAACCCTTTTAATATAGTAAGAAAATTATAGTAAATTTTCTTTAGAAGAGTAAATTTTACTAGAAATATTAGTAATTAATTTAAAAATTCTAGAATGAAATATAAAATGATAAATAATATTTTACTATATTGTATTATTATTTTAAATAATATGTCCTTATATTATATTACAAATCATTTCATTTCGAGCAATAAATTTTTAATGTTTTATAATTTAAAAATAATAATAATTCATAATAAATTATTATATTTCTTTCTTTAAAAAAAATAAATTATTATATTTCATTACATTTAAAAACTTAATTAAAACTAAACAAATCCTAAAGTGCGGTCTAAGTGAGAACGGGAACACTTCCTAACATGTCTTCCCTACTGATTTTGATACCGTGTCTGTAATTCCCTGATTGCTACCTATAGTTACAGTCTCCCTCTTCTAAGCGGATATGAATTGGTATGTTGTTTTGGTTTTCTCTTCGATAGATTTGAATTTTTCTCGAAATTACTCCTGTTTGGTTGCCGAGAAAGTACATGTTAGTAGATGCTGTGTACAAAGTTTGCGTCTTTTTGCATCTGGATCTGGAAACCGTAGTTTATAGAGCAAAGGAAGTTAATTTTTTCAGTTTTGATTGGAATTGGTTTTGCAAGTAAAGGAGATTAAATGCTTTGTTGGGGTGATATTGTGAATGGTGATGTTTAGGGAAGGGAAAAATTCTGGGAAAATCGTGAAGTCTGCTCCCCCTTCTTTTTTTTTCCTTAGTTATTTTTTCGTTTTTGTTTTAGTTATCTGTTAAAGGTTAGAACTTGGTGAAGTATAATTTTGCTCATTTCTTTAAAAATGTTCAGGTATCTCTAAAGGTATGATCTCTTTCAGATATATCTTATTTTTATTATGGAGATAAATCTTGAACTTCCGTCGCATGAGCGAGAGAAAGTAGATAGTATATCAACATCAACTGCTGTTGTAACTGATAGTGCAGATGGATTGGATGCAAGTGAGAATGATATAAATTCTCTTGCAAGTGAACATGATATAAAATTCGGTAAACCAAATGAAATGGAAGTTATTACTTGTGAAAGGGAAACGGATGAGAGTGCAGTTGGTGCAGAGATTTGTAAAAGAGATATGATATTTGAACCCCAAAATGGTTTAAAATTTGAAACAAAGGAGGCAGCTTATTCTTTCTATAGAGAATACGCGCGGTCTGTGGGATTCGGCATCACAATAAAAGCTAGCCGCCGTTCAAAAAAATCTGGAAAATTTATAGACGTCAAAATTGCGTGTTCCAGATTTGGAAGCAAGCGGGATTCAAATGCAGTAGTCATTCAAAAATCATGCGTGAAGACGGACTGCAAAGCAGGCATGCATATGAAGAGGACACAGGATGAGAAATGGATTATCCATAGTTTTATAAAGGAGCATAATCATGAGATTTGTCCAGATGATTTCTGTAATGGTATTAGGGGTGGAAACAAGCAATCTGATGTAGTTGCAGGCAAGAAGAAAGGTCTGCAGTCAGCCTTAGATGAAGATGATATCCAGATTATGCTTACGCATTTTATGTGTATGCAGGCTGAAAATCCCAATTTCTTTTATGCCATTGATTTGGACAGTGAAAAACGTATGAAAAGTGTGTTCTGGATTGATACAAAAGGAAGAAATGATTACAAGATTTTCTCTGATGTCGTCTTGTTTGATACCTTTTATCTTGAAAGCAAATATAAGATTCCTTTTGTTCCCATTGTTGGGGTAAATCATCATTTTCAGTTCATTTTATTTGGGTGTGCCTTGATTGGAGAGCAGAATAAATCAACTTTTACTTGGTTAATGCGGACCTGGAGCAAAGCAGTGGGTGGCCAAGCTCCTAGAGTTATTGTTACTGGCCGAGAAAAGTACCTGACAGAAGCTGCTGTGGATGTATTTAGTGATGCACGTCATTGTCATTGCTTGTGGCATGTGTTGAGTAAGGTTACACATAATTTGCATTTGACGAATCTGAATGAGAAATTTATGGCAAAATTCAATAAATGTATACACAGATCTTGGACTGACGAACAGTTTGAAAAGAGGTGGTCGAAGATGGTTGATAAGTTTGAACTCAGGTTGCATGAGTGGATTTGCTCATTGTATGAAGATCGTAAAAAATGGGTTCCTACTTATATGCAGGATGTATTTTTAGCTGGAATGTCAACAGCTGAGCGAGTTGGGAGTATTCCATCATTCTTTGACAAATACATCCACAGGGAATCTACATTCAAGGAGTTTATGGAGGAGTATAACATATTTTTACAAGATAGGTTTGAAATGGAAGCTAAAGCAGATTTTGAAACTCAAAACAAACAACCTACTGTAAGATCACTGTCATCTTTTGAGAAACAACTGTCAACAATCTATACAGATGCAGTTTTCAGGAAGTTTCAGGTTGAACTATTAGGAGTTGTTTCATGTCACCTGCGAAAGGAAAATGAAGATGAGGAGGCTCTTACTTTTCGGGTGGATGATTTTGAGGAACGTCAATATTTTCTAGTATCCTGGAATGAAGAAGCCTTGAATGTAAGCTGTACATGTCGGTCATTTGAATACAGAGGAATCCTCTGTAAGCATGCGATTCTAGTACTTCAGATGTCTGGTCTTTCTATCATTCCATCCCCCTATATATTGAAGCGGTGGACAAAAGATGCAAAGATTAGTCAAGCTGTGTCTCAAATATCAAGCAGTCTTCACTACAGGGTACAGCGTTTCAATGATTTATGTAAGCGAGCTATCAAATTGGGCAAAGAGGGATCTTTGTCCCAGGAAGCTTATGATATTGCATTTCATGCAATAGAAGAAGCTCTGCAGAACTGCAAGGATTCTAATAACTCCATTAGGAGTTTTTCAAAGCCCAATGCTTTAGCTGTTCATGGTTTTATCAGCACTGAAGAAAACAATAGCAATATTGTCTCCAGGCCATTAAAGAAAAGGAAATTCTATAAGAAGAAAAAGGTAAAGTCAACAGTTACTGGTTAAAAATGTACATGCTTTAATATATTTTAGCTTTCTGAAATTTTATGCCATTTGAATCAGATATTAATTTGCACTGCAGGTGCAATCCGAGTCTGAGAGGACAACAATTGGTTTGCAAGAAACCTGCAAACGGATGGTTGGTCCTCGTCCTATTTGAAGCTGGATAAATTCTTGGTTGTTTGTCTTGAACAGAATCCTAGCAACAGATAATTTTTCCAATTTCAGTTGTTTATATTATGTAAACTAACCTCAATAAAATTTTGAAACAGATGAACTCAAGAGCACATCCTGTTGACAACTGCCATTTTCCACAATCAGAAATTCCAGAGATGGTGCATAAAATCTAGCTCATAGCCATATGTCCTGCACAAACAAATTGGTTTTATTGTTGATTAATTCAAGAGTTTCTCAAACCTTGCACTCTGTAATATGATACATATTTTTCCAACTTAGGAATCAGGTTCAAGGGCACCAACACTTGATGGTTATTATGGTCCTCAGCAAAGCATCCAGGGAACAGTATGGAATCTTATAGATATCACGTTTTGTTCATAGGACATTTGATGCATCTTCCAGAATGATTATGCTTACTATTTTTTAATTTTTTTTGTCATATTTTTTCACAGGGACACTTGAACTCAATACCTCCTATTCGTGATGACTATTACAGCAGTCAGCAAGGCTTTCCAGGCTTGGTACTGCCTTTTTGACTTTTAATTGATGATTTACGTACCATTATTTTGTGGCAGTATAATGCATATAGGTTGACGTTGAGATTTCATTTGTGTCAAGGTACAGTTAATTTCAACACGTGCTGGCCAATCTGGGAACCAGCAGGGCATGCAGGGGCTGGTACTACAATTTAATTATTGTTGATATTTATGTAGCAATTCAGTTTTACCAGATAAGCACGAGGTAACATCTCGTTTTCTATGCTCTTATTTAACAATTTCTTCTCATTCTTCTTTATTTTCTGTGCTGAAGGGCCAGCTCGGCTTCAGATTACAACCTCTTCCGGGTTGTTTCAGTATCCAGAATGTTTCGCCTGATATGGTACATATTGAAACCATCGTCTCATTGTCCTTTTTGTCATATTTCTTCATGGTATCAACCCTGGATTATCTCCACTACAGGAACATTCTGTGACCTCTACACAGTTTCATGGCATTGCAAAGCATCCACTTGATTAACCTCCCATATTCGTTAACATGGTAACCATTTACATACCTTCAAAAGTCATACTGAGAACTAATACTGTACCTGACTCAAAGATTCACCATCTCATGGAAGAAGCGCCGTGTCTACAATTAAATATGCATTACTTTTGTGGACTCTATACATTTGAATTAGAAGTTCTACCAATGAGCCTGAGTGGAGCTAGATTTGCTGGAAAGCCATTAATTTTGTTTTGTAGCCTTAAAGTTAGGTAAAGACAGTGCAGGCCTTGAAGACTACTAAATATGCGACTGACCATTGTCTTGTTAATTACGCTGTTAGAGAACAGAATATTGCAGCAGTTGCTGGTTCATTAGCTGCAAAAATTTGACATGGTAGTAGTGATCAGTCTTATTATAAAGATGAACTACATGAGCTACCATTTATATATCCTTAACTTGAATTTTGCTGGATATTGTTGCCAAGGTATGAAGTTGCCATCCCTTATCCTTACCATTTTAAGCTTCAATCATGCCTGAGAAGAGGAGCCACAATTCCTTTTTCAGTGATGTCTCTAAGCGATGTCGTTTGAGGACTTGTTTATGTAACATTACGAGTGATTAATAGTGATTATTGAGCACAGGCTGGTTAATGGTTTCACTTTGGTCTTACTTGCCCTGGAAAGCTTTCAGCGTAAGATCAATGGAAAAAATTGTAACGATCTCATATCTACCACAGCAAATCAAGCGTTAACCATGGGATAGTGACCAGATCCAGTGTCCTAGCCTTGCCGGTGTTCAGTCAAGTTTACGGTGAAAGTGCTGAAGATGATTATGGTCTTATCCATATTACATCATCTGATGACCTTTCAGTAAGAGGTAAATGAAAATTGATCCCTTACAATGGCACTGTGTATTAATCTGAAACTCATCATGAAACAGTCAGTTTCTGCAAATTACATCTCCTGTGAATGGCTTCCCTTCCTTCAGCAGGCTTGCCATAAACACATATTGTGAGCCTTCTTTTCTCTGGTAGAATGTTTCACAATCTCGCGGGTCAATTGCTTGTTGGCAGTTAACAGAGATAAAACCTTTCGATTGTATTCTTGTGAAATGTATTCAATGGATATCAGACCTCTTCTTCAATTTACACCACAGTCCATTCTTCGTGTGAATGGTTGCCCCCGTAACTAATTCCACGGATTCTGGAGAGCCTTTTAGTTCCACGTCGAATTTCTGTAGCAACATTGCCAATGCCACAGTTGATTCCATGAGTGCAAATTGATCTCCAACACATTTTCTTGGCCCTCCACCAAAAGGCAAGAAGGCAAAATCTGATATAATCTGATAATGAGAATCACAAAATCAGGTTAGGAAAGATAATATCAGACCCCTGCTGGTAATATTAGGCAAGCTCTCTGATACCTCATTTGGATATAATGCTCCAGGGCTTCGACACGGATCGAAGCCGGCCCATCCATCAATTCCTTCACTTTTCCTTTCCATTAAAAACCTCTCGGGCTCAAACTCATGGGGGCGTTCCCAGAAATAAGGGGATCTATGGAGATTATACACCTGGATAGCATTTTTCAAGTATATTATCTGATTAAAAGCGGCAGATCAGCTTTGTATTATTTCCTGTTATTAGTTTCACGACAGAAGAATTTCAATTAAGCTTTCACTTACAGAGACGAAAATATCAGTCCCGGGAGGGATTGTATAACCATCTTTGTCTCCCTGGTATCCTCCTGTAATTTGTAAGATCCTTTTTAAGCCAAATGATAAAAAATATGGAATTTGTTTTATAAGGGAAGAGGATAAGTCATTATCATCGCACAAGTATGCAAGGAACTTTGCTTTGAGATCAGGATCATTAACTTGGAAATTCTTTTGCAATTAGCCTATATATTCAAGCTTCTTATTCAAAGAAGTAAAGCAAAAGCTAATTATCTGAAATATAAAACTGCATCATACATGAACTATACAGCAAAACATACAATTTTTGCAATGCATACCCTGAGATGACTATTAACAGAAAATTGCTCATATTGAACATAATAAAATCTGGGAGTCAGTACTTAGACAAGATATATTTACAATTGTGTTATCAATTCAAAATACCTGGTAAAACATCAGATTTGAGGGAACGCCTGATTAGCAATGGAGGCTGTGGATACAATCGAAGAGCCTCAACAAGTATGAGTCTTATGTACCTGAAAGCATGCAAGTATATGTTACAATCCTAGCTAGTATAATCACTAATAGTAACAAAAATGTCTAGACAAGTAACTACTTGAGATACTCACTCCAATTTTTTAAGCAATTCAAAACTTGGTCTCCCCTGACCCAACACAGCATCAACCTCATCTTGAGCTTTCTTCAATTTGGCGGGAGTCTGAAGTTTTTTATATGAATAACCTTCAGGATATTAGTTTGTAAGAAAACGAACTTATTGATCAATATCAGCAATATGTCTACATGTTACTCTTACGGTTTTGAACTAACAACATGGCTACTTGAGAAATATTGTTATCAGAATCATACCTGTGCAAGAAGGAAAACAGCCCAAGTAAGAACAGCGGCTGTTGTTTCATGGCCAGCTATAAGCATGGTCATCAGATCATCTCGTAGCTGTTATGACAAAAATAAAATGCAAAAATCATGACAGCTTGTTGTCTAAAAACAGATTCAACCTGATTGATTAAATTTTTGTGATTATGAGTGATACAACCAGCTATTTCTATTGTCATATACACCAACTATAACTTATATTTCAAGATTGAAGCGGAATTTTACGTGTACAAACACACCTGCCGGTCATCAGCATCAGCTCCACGCATATCAACTAGAAATCGCAAAAGACTTGCATCCTGCATATGTCATAGGTATAACGAGACATCAAACATTTTCTAAAGACAAAAGGTACAAATACAGTGATGAATTCTTAAATATGTCTGACTGAGGTGGATGATAAGTTCTTGGTCCATACCCACCTTGAGATTCAAGTAATCTCTTTGCTGCAGCTTCTCAACATCCAATTCCTGTCAAATATGTTAACC
>JANTNU010000003.1:3022565-3034760 GCA_024752395.1 Erythroxylum havanense
CAAATTGGTAAGAAGGTTACTGGCATTGTCCAACAGATTCCTTGTTTTCGGTTCATCTGTACTGCTAGACTGGCATCTGTTTGCAACCACCAACAGATTCAACACATTACATTGAACTCCATTCAAAATAGTTAGCCTAAATTCAATGCCATTGGTTAAAACAGTGATTGGTACACAACTTCACGCTGAGAATGATAGAAATAACAATTACAGTACGGAAGTGAGAAAGGGAAGGGGGTATTTCATGAGAAAAATTCTAAGGGAGAAGAATTGAGAAAGAATTAAGTGAATATTGGCATTCTGTTATGCCTTTCATTTGCCAGGTACATATAGTACGTTTGTTAATACTGTAACGTGGAAACAAGAAGGACAAAGGGACAGCACGGATAACATTCGACGAATTGTGCATAGTAACAGGATAGGTGACAGCTTTCTTCAAAAAAAAAAAACAGGATAGGTGACAGCGCCTTTTTACACATATCCGAGAACTGAGGGGCAAAGTTTCAAGAGAGAATAACCATAAATATGTAGATTATAGTTTAACAAGAAAGAAGGAAACAAATTCGAAGACTCTCAATCTGTACCACCTTCGAAATTACAACAAAATGCACGAAACAAACCCGCATTTATTTCCTTTTACTGCCACCTCTGAGAAAATTCCCAACCTTTTTCTTCTCAAACTAAATCAATTTCGCAGCAAAGAACCAGTCTTTTTCAAACAATTATACAGAAGAGATAAGACGATGAAATGGAGATAAAGCAAGAACCTGACAAGAGAAGACCCTTTTGGCTTAGAAGCAAGCAGATGGAGACAGGATGGGTTTTTTGAGGTACCAACTAACCCAAGATCAAATCTTTTTGAGCCACCGCCACCATCTAAGGTCAAGGAGAGCTGCAAAGCAGAAGCGACGGTCATTGAACAGAACATAACTGCAGCTTCTGAATACTGCTCAGTTACACAAAGAGATACAACCAGTTTAGGATAACTAATTCAGGACAGACTCCACTTCTCATGCTGTGCCTATATGTATGTACGTGCCACGTATACAGCAAGCGGGTGGAGGGTCAGGATCCACTATATATCGTCATACCCAAACCCACCACACGAAAGAGGTCAACTGCCGTGGGAAGTTATTAGCGCACTTTCCTCACACGTACTTATCTTATCTATGCTAGGAAACATGAAAGGTTAGTGATAAAAGAGTATCATTTATTTGTTGCAGTTTTAATTTTGGTGTTCCATTTTGATACACCAAAATGTCAAATATCTTCATTTATTAAGCTTTTAAATATTTGAGATAATTACTCAAAAAATTATTAATTTCATTAGTTTGTGAATGTTTTGGAAGTAGTATGATTATGTTCATTGTTAAAGTATGTCACATTTATTAAAAATAAATATTAAATGATTAATAAATAATAAGGACCAACTAATCAAATGACTAGTTTTAGTCATTTTACTAATGATTTATCCAAGTCCAATTTTTGTTAATGAGTTACAAACTTTACCTATATTAAAATTTTTAATATAGTATCAAAGCAGGTCTGGTCCAGATTCTTAATTTTTCAGTTGTCCTTCTAAATGTATAATCCTAGCGGTCTAATAATATTAATATTGTGTTTATTTCAAGTAATGACTGAATGTTCAGTCCCAATTGTACTTAAAAATAAATGTTAAATATTTCACATTGATTAAAAATGAAAACATTAAAGAGTTAAACTTACTATTTATTCATTTTTTCAACTATTAACTCATGCTCAATTCTCACTAATAAATTTTATAGTCTATTCATATTAAAAATTATAATAAATATGCTAAAATATGTTAGTAAATATATTTAAATAATGTATTATAACTAAATATTTTATAAAGATAAAATTTTTACTAAAAGCAAAATTAATTAACCCTTAAATATTTGATAAAGCTTTATTACATAAATAAGGATTAACATTAATATATTACAGAATCTTAAAATAATTAGGACATTAAGACAACTCGTAAGTTACAGCTTCAAGTCTTTTGTTCAGTTTTTGCTGTGCCCATGTGTTCCAAACAATATCCGATCATACAAATTTTCTCCCACCTAATTATTATATAGTTGGATGTTGTTTGACTCACATGGCACAGCAAAAACGGAACACGAGATTTAAAGCCGTAAGTTACAGCTCCACAAGATGCTCTTTTCACTTAACGATGGAAAATGTACTGAGGTGCAGCGATAGGAGCAACCTATGCATTGCTCTGAACTAATGTCTCTGAAATTTCACTGACATCAAGTCAGTGGAGTCCATACTCGCTTTTACCAATTCAACCAAGGCAGACATTGTTGTTTTGGGATCACTGGTTAGCGGATAGGCTTCTATGATCACACGCCAAACACCAACTTCCTTAGTCTTCACAACAATTCAACCTGTCTTTGCTATGAACACGAATTGGTGGATTCTGAGATTCAAAGTTGAAAACTTTAAAGCTTCAAAGCCCAAATTGTTGACGGTTGCTGCTTCATTTAGCAACTTGTAAGATAACGTCGAGTAAGGAGCTGCAGGAAGGCGGCGGAGTAACCACGAAACAGTAAGTGGGTCAATCAGACTTGTTTTATTAAGCATGTAGACGGCGCTTAGCTCATTTCATTTCCATTTGATTGAATATTGGAAGTTCTCACAAAAGAAAGCATCTTAGAGGTGAAAGTTTCGCCTTTTAATGAGAAGTCATGGCTCCAGGTCTTCATGTTATCCTTGAGTTTTACCCTCCCAAGAAGAAAAGAAAATGAAGATCTGTAACTAGTGAAGAGGCATAAGAAGTACAGAGTTAGATGTCTAACATCAATTTCTCTTTGTAATGTTCAGGTTTTGCATTTTCAGGATTTTGTAAGTGCTTGACCTTATACTAGTTAGTTCAAATGGCTTTAATCGACTCTGGTGAAAAGGGAGGTTTTGATGCTCTTCTAGTACAGAACTATCAACTGCTTACTAATTTATAAAGGACTCTGAATTGTTTCAGTTAATGCGTATTGACTTGCACCAGGTGAAATGCCAAAATTGTTTCGTATATTTTTCTGATTGCAGGCTTTTGGTGGAACTGATAATAAGTTGTAGAATCTTAATGGGATTTTTAATTCAGGTGGCTGTTGAAAATTTCCTGAATAAAGGCGAAATCCTTGCTTTGTTGGGAAGATTTTGTAGTTGAACTGTTTCTGAATAATTTCTCACTATGGATGAGCATCAAGTACATATCTTGAGGTTGGTCCTCCTGCTCCACTTATTGTACATCAGCCATCGATTTGGCCATTTTCTTCTTATGTGTTGAACTGCACTTTTCATAAATTTTGCTTACATTTGACATGGTACTTTTAAGACCTAACTCTCATTGCTAGCTATAACATCACTGATATCCACAATTTTAAGTTTGTTTTAGAGCATGGACAAATAGCAGAACTAAATTTAAGGCAATGTAGACTGCATCACACCTTTTCCAACTGATTAGCAGTTCCCAGCATGCGGTAGTCTGTTATATGATCCAATCTACTTAAATTTCAAGCATCCCATTGACAAATTTGTGTTGAATTTGCTGCTTCATGCTGGTCATCACCTACATCCCTGCAAGTAATTTTATAATCATCTTGTGGTGTTTATGATCTGGTGTCAAGACTATCTTACCGGGGTTTGGCTTCATTGCTGCTTCAGTTGTAAAATTCTGTTAATAGACCTTTGGGGCTTACTCATACTCCTGTTCACTTTATAGGCTGACATGTTTCTTACTGCTTATTCCATTCAGTATCCAGAATAGGGACCGAGAGGACAACAATGTGAGACTATATTCTACAAATACTGGGGTAGCCTCGAGGAAAATCAAAAATTTTCTTTGTAAGACCAAAAGAGAACATTTTGTTTTCAAATTATTTGGAGCATTGGTGAAGTGCTGAAACGTTTTGCTTTGGTTGCAGATGTTATAGTTGATGCCTTTGGATGTAGAAAGAAAGTTTTGAACCCAAAGAGTTCGTTTCTTCAAAAGTGGAATATGATTTTTCTGCTTTCCTGTGCAATTTCTCTGTTAGTAGATCCTGTGTATTTGTACACCATGATAATCAACAGGAATAGAAGCTGCATTGACTTGGATGAGAAGCTGGCAGTTGTGACTACTGTCTTAAGCTCTTTTGTGGATGTTGTTAACATAATTCGCATTATTTTTCAGTTTCGCACAGGATATTTAGCTTCATCTTCAGGGATCAGCGTTCTAGTGGAGGATAATAAGAAAATAGTGAGGAGGTATTTGTCATCAACATTTCTTATTGACATTATCTCAGTCCTTCCCCTCCCACAGGTAAAACTACATGGTTGCATTGCTCTTTCCTTTTGTCTTAACAAGCTTTTCTTGCAATAAGGGTGAGCACTAGAATACATTGACTTCTTGCTCTGAAATTTAAATTTTAACGGCTGAGTGTTGACTGATAAATCACATATGCCTTCATTTCACTGCTACAATAGAAGTTTGCTTGTGATTTTCTTATTCCTGAGTCCATGGATATATATCTTTACGCTGCCTTTTGTTTTTACCTGGATGTGCAACTGGAATTATGTTATTTCTATTTCCTTCCACTGATCATCCATCGTAAGAGATGCTTGAAAAGAGCAATTTCTTTGACCTATGGAGGATCTTCATAATCCATAATCTTATCATTTGCAATGAATTGTTGGTAATATATTTACAGTTGTGGACTTTGAACTTGGTATGATTTTGTAGGTGGTAATTCTGGTAATTGTTCCGAATATGAAAGGATCAAAAGTTCTCAATATCAAAAACATGTTGAAAATTGCTGTTCCTTTCCAATTTATTACAAGGTTAATGCAAATGATCCAACTGTATAAAGAAACTAAAAGGACATCCCAAGTACTTGGCAGAATTGGATGGACAGAAGCCCCAGTAAACCTTTTCCTTTACATTGTCTCTGGGCATGTAAGTATTAACAGAAACTGGCATCTCAGTTGCATTGCAGACAACATGATCCATCAACAGGCGTATTGAATCTCTCATTAAGTTTCTTTTTCAATATTTGACCACTTGTTGAATGTCAATTTTTTTTTTCCATCTTTTAAGGATATAGGCATTCCATTTTCTGGCACTAGCTACCTACTGTTCGTCATGAGAAAAGAACCTAGATCCAAAATTATGACCATGAGGGAGTGCATGTATATGAAATATGCTTTTCTTTTTATCTCCATCCTCTTTTCTTTGGTATAGCAACATCTGCACTAATAGAAATCGATATTGTATATACTATTGTTGCTTGTCTATGTCCTGTGTATTCCTATGCTATAGCTTAAGGTGGAGTGAAAGAACCTTATGGGAAAAAGGAGGTATAATTCTGGCAACTGCGTGGGAAGAGGGACTTGTTAATATTTATGCTTTCATATTTTTCTTTCTCAAGATTTGGATATCAATCTTGGTAAATCCTGAGCACATATTACTTAATACTTTCTCTTTTAAGAGTTTCTCCAAATTAACGGGAGAAATACTGAGATCATATTAATTTGATTAAATTTATCTGGAGATCATATTTGGTTAAATTTTGTAACTTCGTCTACATTTCCTGTCCATCAGGTGCTTGGAGCATTTTGGTATTTTTTTTCCATAGAACGAGAAATGGCTTGCTGGAGGGTGGCCTGCAAAATTCAAATTGATTGTCATTCCAGTTTATTGTACTGTGATGAAAATCTTGGAGATTATAAACCTCTGAACGCCTCAGCTTTTTCTGAAGCATGTCCTGTTGACTCGCGAGACTCATCACCCTTTAATTTTGGCATTTACTTTGATGCTCTAAATTCGGATGTTGTGGCATCAGAAAGTTTTTTGAACAAGTTCTTTTACTGTTTTTGGTGGGCTCTGCAAAATCTCAGGTCTGTGCTTTATGATAATCATGGTGATTTGTTGGTTATCTTTTTCCCCATGTATCAAGAAGCAGTATCAAATAAGATTAAATTAAATTCGTAGGCTACTTTGCACACATCCAATGATCAATCTTATCAATTACTAACTCCAGCATTGCCATACATACAAGAGTCAATTAAGATGATGATATGCTTGGTCATAACAGTTTGGTTGCTTGCCATTCTCATTTATGCCTGGAAGCACAGTGCATAGAGCAAGCTCTGACCGTCAAGATTTTTTTTTCTTTTCGTTCTTTCAGCTCCAAACATTTCAGGTGAAGCCAAAACATGTTCTGATATAACTATAAAACTACCAAACAATTTAGAATCAAAGGGTATTGTGGTTATTGTGATTAATGTTTGAGTAATCATTTTTCATGCATATTATCATCTGGCTTCATTCTTCCTCATTTGGCCTGACGAACTAGATATTTTCATGATATCAAGAAAGCCACTGCTTAAAATATCCTGGGATCCACTTTCTTTCCTGATAAAATTTTGCATCAATTTTCTTAGGAGCTACAATTTTCTTTGGTTATATAGAAGCACTATATGGAGCTTGGTCCACATTTTTATCGAAATTTACAAGGCGGTGACTAGTTTTGTTCAAGTTGGTTAGTAAAATGGAGAATATGAAGTAGAAATATCCTTCTGACTTATCCATTTAGCATTTTCACATGGAGTTATTGTAAAGATGAAGACCTGCAATCCTTTGTGGGCGCAAACCAAAGAAGTTCACATTGCTTCGAGCATTGACCCTTTTATCTCATTATGCATGTGATATTTGTTTCAACCTTTCTGTTACAACTCTTTATCCTGGTATGTGATGCATCATTACTTTATGCTGCAGTTCACTGGGTCAGAACCTCAAAACAAGTACCTTTATTGGGGAGATACTCTTTGCAGTTGCCATTTTTGTTACTGGTTTGATATTGTTTACATTTGTTATTGGTATCTTACAGGTTGGTGATTCTTTTATTTTATTTACTTGCTTTTCTTTTTGATGAATGAGCAAAAAACGTTAGACAAAAAAGGAGAATCTCATTACTTGAAACCTACGAGGTCATTAAATACTGTTAGAGGAACAGAATAACTAATTAGGTTAAATAGATTTAGATCTCCTGAACTATATAATTCCATAGACACTTCAGGTTCATTTAATTTACACATTCATATGCTCAAAGCTTTATATATTCAATGTCACCCACCTAGAACCTCAAAAAGTAGCCATTGTAAAATAACATAGCATTCAAATGTTTCAATGCTTCAAATTAGAGGAATTACTATTTGAATTTTCAATCTTTATGTTCAAGCCATCTGCTTTATTTTAACTTGCTTTAAAAAAACAATTCATTAAAATTGTTTCGCTTTAAATTGTTTCACTTTGACCTGTCATAAATTTAAACTTAAAGAATGTCTTAATTGAAACTACATCATTTTAGAGATTGTCATGTTAAGTATTCCAATAATGGAGAAATGAGGTATGACTGAAATAGATTGAAAGGTTAAGAATATGAATAAAGGTGGTGTTTTTTTCTTTTCTTTTGAAATGTCCTTATTGTGAATATATGTCAAGTCAGGATTGATCTCTTATTAACCACACACGACTTGGCATTATGTTGAGAAGTTGCCTAATCTCTTGAAGTTTAGTACTTCAGTTTGTGCATAGTCCTTGATGCTATTCAAATTCCCTTGAAGACAAGAAGTGCATATGTTTGATAGGAATTATGGAAATACAAGTCAAGCTAAACTTATGCTAAATTTTGTTTGGTATTGTGAATTCCATGCCCGTATCTCTTGGTATCAAATAAGTTCAAGAACTCTTTCTTTGATGCCCATGCTTTTGTCTATACTTTTAGCTGTAGATTGGAGACTTGCTTGTTATTATGCCCATGTTATTGAGCAGGAAAGAAGGAAGTTAAAATGGAATAATCTAGTTGTGGATATAAGACATGAAGCTATCACTATTGCCAGAGATTTTGCAGAGATGACTTTGTTTGATAATGCATTAGTTGTGAAAATCTTCCATTAAGTTGGTTCTGTAGTTGGCCTTTATAATAAAATGATCAAGATATATGTAAGCAGTTCTAATAGTTGTTGCTTAGAGACCTTAATTTTTCTTGATTCTCAGTGATATGTTTCTTTTATTTAATTTTATTTTCTTAAGACAAGTTCCACGCATACTCACATTATCTAGTTGAAGAGTTAAAATCTTCTACTTTTCCTGGTGTTTACTGGATGCTGCTCTGAAAATTTAGGCAGATGAGATTAAAAAATTCTAACTTTTTGTTGCATGTCTGATTTAGTAACTGGTTATTGTGATCTCTCAGGCACTTCTTATGTCCCAATCTAAAAGACAGGACGAGTTAAAAAGAACATGGCAAAATATAGAAGAGTGGATGTCTGATCACTATATTCCAGACAACCTGAAAGTACGTGTCAGGCGGCATGAACAATACAAATGGCAAAAAACCAGAGGTATGGATGTTGACAATCTACTTCAAAATCTTCCTAGGGACCTCAGGAGGGACATGAAGAGACATCTCTGTTTGAATGTCCTTGTTAAAGTGAGTACGTGTACCCGTATGTCCAATCTTCATAACATTGCTGCTCCATAAGCATATAAGATACCATCCTTCTCATCTAACTTCCATATTCATACGAAACCTATTGGCAATGTAACATAAAAAATTTGGATAGTTGTGCTATTATAAGGAGGTTATCCTGAACTTTGTTCAATTTACTGACTGATATTTAAGTCGACCTGTTGTATCATGGACTAAACAGAAGTGGTTGACTTTCAATAAATATGACAACGTCTCCATCCTAAGGAACTTATTGATGTTTTTCAGGTACCGCTGTTTCGGGAAATGGATGGAATAATGTTGGAAACTATTTGTGAAAGCCTCAAGCTGGTGCTTTATACCGAGGAAAGTTTTATAATCAGGGAGGGAGATCCAATTGATGAGATGATTTTTGTCATTCGAGGAAATATATTGTCCACGAAAACTGAAGTTGGAAGAATTAGAGTTAATACAGAGTATAATTTCTGTGGAGAAGAACTTCTACCGTGGGCACTGGATCCTGACTCTTCTACTGATCTTCCAATTTCTGTCAGAACTGTCCAAGCTGTCTCTGAAGTTGAGGCCTTTGCTCTAATGGCTGATGACCTGAAGTTAATACTCTCCCGATACATGCAGGTTTCAGGCAGTCAGCTGCTCCACAATCTCAGGTTTTATTCATCAAGATGTAGGAATCAGGCTGCACATGTCATACAAACTGCTTGGCGATCCTATCAAAGGAAGAAGCTGAGAAGGCCTCTTGGTGGAACAGAGAATCCGTCGCAGCTATTGTTTGATGGGGACGGTCGACGCCCGCCAAGTTTAGGTGCCACGATTTATGCCTCGAGATTTGCTGCCAACATTCTCGGTACTTTACGGCGTGGTGGTATAAGAACTAGAAAGTATTCTTCCTTGCTACCGTGAAAGATACCGTTGCATTTAGCTTTATAGTATATGTGTGTTGATATAATCATTGTGTTGCTTGTTAGTCTTTACCTCATTACATCGTTTTGTTGTAGGGAGATAAAAGCCTGTAATGTTTACTGATAAGGATCTCTGCACTGTGTCCTCTACATATCACTTTCGTTACATACATTCCACAAATCATTATCCTGTTTCAGCAAAATTTATATCAGTGGAGGTTTTACACAAGATATTACAGGTACTGTTTTATTATGTGGCCTGAAACCGCAATTACGACCGTAATACTCTCTTTAAATATCGTCTCGTAGCTGCCATTATGTTGAATGAAGAGAAAGAACTGCACATACAACTTTTTTAGTGAGCATTCTATTCTGATCTCTTCCATTTATAGATCAAGAAGTCATCGAGCTAATATTGGTTCGTGACTGAGTCTGGATTCTTGTAACAAGACGTTAAAGAACAGAAAGAACTCGATGTCAATCAAGGATTGAACTGCAGATCATAAGACACTGAATTGCAAACAGGAAATACAGAAAGTAACATTTGAGTAAGATTGTAACAAATTAGTAGATGGATGGATTTGCATGAATCATCATGAAATGAACTAATCAGCAAACTCACCAACTATATATAGAGAAATTAGAGATCATGAGAACGAAAAGCACTACCGGAAAGAAACTGAGTGAAATGGCTGCACCATTGTGAAACTTGAAGACCATGCTTGGTTTTCCTGGCAACCTCTGCCCCGCAAAACTCTAAATTATTGTTCTTTCCTGGGTTGACATGGAAAACATTCAGTCTGAAATCCTATATTATAAGAAACAAAACAGAGAGGATAGGTTCCAAATTTTCTTGGCTAAACAACTCAGCCAAGTCTCAAGTCTGTTACTATAATTTGTAGCAGACTTCATCATATAATCAACAATCCATAATTTAAAGATAGGAGCTTTGTACCGCAGAGCACTGCACTGGTTACATAGTATTTTGGGTTTTTCTTTCTTTGTAAACAAAAAAAAAAAACATCTTCAATCATTTTAAACACTATTTTAATGAATAGTTTACATCTTTTACCAGTATTTCACTAACTTTGTCACATTACCGATAATCTTCAACTAAACGTGAAAGTTAGCCAAGTTTTGCGCCAATTTACACATAATCTTACTGATGTGAACTCATAGTCTAATCAGTTTGTTTATAGTCCTTCGTTTGAGGATAATTTCAGCCCTAATCCAACCAAATATGTTTTAGGCAAGTCCAACTCACCCTAATCAGATCAACGCCTTTCGGTCCATCAAAACTATCCGAACTATGCTTAATGTTACTTTGTTAAGTTGCCTTGATTCCTGACATGTTTTCTCCGTAGCTAGTCCATGTTGGTCAAAACCTACCACTAATTAGCAAAAAATAGTCCTGCAATATTAAGCAGCAGGAGTTGCCATGTAACTTCTCTTTTCTCGGTTCGACTTCAAGTCTTTGTAATAATATATAAAAATAAGTTTATTACTTTGTGCACGTATTTGATAAATTATGAATTCATATTTATAAATTTTAATGTGACTCAATTTTTAATTAATTATTTCCTTCAAAATTCGAAATGTATATCTATCTTTATGACACATTATATGTGAGTCTATTAGAAACAATCTCTCTTCTCAATAGAAGTAAAAGTTGCGTATTATCGGATATTCCTAAACTTCGCGCCTCAGTAAAACTTCAATTGGGTATTGGTGATGACGATAAATTATTCATCATTTCGATATTGTATGGTTAAAATTTAAAGCCTGAATGTTAAAAGAGTTAAATTACTTCAAGATCTTATATGTTTTATTTTTAAAAATGATTGAAACCCATTATTAAGAATCATGTGACTTCTCAGGCTAGGTTGGACTCAAACAACAAGCGATTAAAAAAACTGAACGCTCTGCTTGTAGTGAGAGATAAGGTGGTGTTTCTGCTTTTGCTTTTGCCAGCGATCTTACGCCGGGGTTACATGCCTCCTTCCAACAGATCTTTGCTTGCGGTTTGCTCTGCTTCTACCCGTTCTTGGGGCATCCATGGAGACCCTCGCCCAAGAGAGACCTCAATCCAAACGGGGAAAGACGAGAAAACGTGATGACCTCGCTCCGATTCCGGCCCCTATGTCTTATAGCGCTGTTGTCTTTGGGGGTGCCCCTGACACGAGCTCGGGGGCGACCTCTGCTTGGATAGATGATGAGTTTATTGAGCCGGAGGAGGGTGGTATCCTCCACTTGCCCCCTGAGCATGGGGGTGGCCTGCAGTTGTCGCAAACTTTCAAGGACAAGCTTGATAGCCAATGGACTCACGCTGTGATGGTGAAGCTCCTTGGTTGTCGGATTGGGTTCCAAGCCCTCTCCAACCATCTCCGTGCACTCTGGAACCCCAAGGGAGCGTTGAAAATCATTGACCTCGAGCATGAATTCTTCTTGGTTCGTTTCAAAGAGGATGCTGACTTTCTCAATGCTCTGACAGTCGACCCATGGATCATCTACGGGCAAGCCCTTTCGGTGCAGCGATGGCTGCCTTCCTTTCGCCCTTCCCACGACCACGCGCACCAGGCGGTGACCTGGATCTGGTTCCCGGACCTTCCCATCGCTCGGTATCACCCGTGTATCCTCACAGCTTTAGGGAATATGGTGGGCAAAATGGTGAGAATTGATGAACACACCGTGCAGACGTTTCGTGACCTCTACGCTCGCCTGGCAGTCGAAGTCGATCTCAGCTGCCCCTTGCACACCACCGTAGTCCTCGACGGCGAAACGTTGAG
>JANTNU010000003.1:3034860-3062649 GCA_024752395.1 Erythroxylum havanense
ATTCAATCATGAATGCACTCACTGCTCAATCCATCCAAATTACCGATATGCCCTCACATCGGTAACGGGATGTTACAGTTTCCCGGACCTTCCCATTGCTCTGTATCACCCGCGTATCCTCACGGCTTTAGGGAATATGGTGGGCAAAAAAGGTGAGAATTGATGAACACACCATGCAGACGCTCCGTGACCGCTACGCTCGCCTGGCAGTAGAAGTCGATCTCAGTTGCCCCTTGCGCACCACCGTAGTCCTCGACGGCGAAACGTTGAGGGTGCAATATGAAGGGTTGCCCTAGATTTGTTTTCAGTGCGGCAAGGTGGGTCACTTGACGGAAGCCTGTCCCCAAAGCCTACTCGACCCTCTAGCAGCGTCGGCCCCTCCTTGTGGCACGCCCAATAGTGCAGCGACGCTTCCAGCGGTTGTCCCTGCTACTCCAGCTCCCCCTCCAGTGACCAACACCAATGACCCTCACGACTCGACTGGTTTGGGACCATGGGTCCAAGTTCAAAGGACTAAGCGCCCTCCCTCCCAACGGTCCTCAGCTCCGGCGCGACCCCACGAACTGCTCCACAGAGGAGCACACGCACATCTACTCAAAAGTCTGGTTGGCGATATGAGGCACTGACAGACAAAGCTGTGATGGGGATAGGGGCGAAGCCCGTTGCAGCTGTCTCCCGCGCATTCTCCAGTGTGGGGCTGGGCCAGAAATTCTAATTGGGCCTGTTTATGGGCCCTCACAACCACAGCTTCAAGTTTAGCTATGCTGGGCCTTCCCCTCAGCCCAAGAAAGGACTCAAAGGCCCAAGGGGAGGCTCCCATCACCTGACCCCGGGAGAATCCTCGCGAGGTAATGGGTCCTCAGACCGATCTTCGGACCGAGCCCAACCCTTTCAACTTTAGCCCACCATACAGGCCAATAATGTTCTGGTTGACATTCCCTCCCACACTGATATGGTGTGTGATCCCCAGCTCTTGGTGGCCCGGGAATTGGTCGGCCCGATCCAACCCCCAATGGTGGATGGCTAGGAGACCTTCGCGGCGACACCCCCCTCTGGACCTCCCTCTGTCATACAACAAATGGACACTCGGGAGGCCGAGGAGCCCCCTGCCCCATCGGATGCACCACCTCAGATGGACAGTCAGGAAGTACCGGCGCTGTCAGCTGAGGATACTGAGGCCCCGGCCGTCCCTATTGGAGGTACGGAGTCCGTTTGATTTTCCTTTGAAATTTATTATGTCCATTCTTGTTTGGAACTGTCAAGGTGCCGGGGGGGGTCTAACTTTCAGGCCGTCCTGCGTCATTACATTCGGGTTTATCACCCTGATATTCTGGTTCTGTTGGAACCCAGAATTAGTGGCCATCGGGCTCTGAAAGTCATTCAGGCCTTGGGGTTTGACTTTTCCTTCCGAGTTGAAGCCACAGGCTTCTTGGGAGGTATCTGGCTGTTGTGGTGGACTACGGCCCACATCACTATTCTGATGGCGCACCGCCAATTCATTCATACGGCTGTCTGTCATGACTCGTCCTGTTTCGAATTCACTGATATTTATGCCAGTCCGTAAGCGGCGCATCGTAATAACCTCTGGCCCGTGTTAGAATGGGTGGGTCGATCTACCCAAAAGGCCTGGTTGGTTGGAGGCGATTTCAATGCAAAGCTAGAAGACGCAGATATAAGGGGCGGTGCTAGACCTTTGCGGATAGTGAACCCCCACTTTCAAGATTGGGTCCACAGGAGTAGTCTTCATGACATCGACTTTGTGGGTTCCAGGTATACGTGGCGACGTGGCATGGTTTAGGCTTGGCTTGATCGTGTTTTTGGGTCCTCTGATTGGCTCCACTCCTTCCCTCACACTGTTAATTACCACTTACCCTTCCTCAGATCGGATCACCGTCCTATGTTGGTTCGCTTCCAGCCTTGCCCTCCCCGCCCGACTACCCCTCCGCGCTTTCGCTTTCTGAATGCCTGGTTAACTCATCCGGGTTTTGACGATTTTGTTCAACTACACTGGAATCCTGCCGAGGCCAATCTGCGTACTGCGTTGGATTCCCTTGGCCAGCATCTTGCCACCTGGAACCACACAGAGTTTGGTAATATTTTTCATCGCAAACAATGCCTACTCGCGCGGCTACAGGGCATTCAGAGGGTTATGACTGAGGATCCCCAGGACCACTTACAAGCTTTGGAGGAGCATTTAAGTGGTGAGCTGATGCAGGTGTTGTGTGAGGAGGAAATTTATTGCCACCACCAAGCTAAATGTGATTGGATCTCGAAGGGTGATCGGAATACCAAGTACTATCATACTGTCACGTTGGCTAAGCGTAAGAAGCTCACGATAGCCAGCCTCACCAACCCCTAGGGGGAAAGCATCTCTGACCCCGACCAGCTCGCCTGTTTAGCTCGCGATTATTTTGTCTAGCTGTATACTTCCGATGGAGTTCTTTCCTCCCGTTTTTCCCTCTCCCAGACTTTCCCTCCGCTTTCAGTAGATGATGTCCGTAAGCTTGGTCTGCCCATTCACCCCCTCGAGATTCAGTAGGCAGTGTTTAGCATGAACCCTAATAAGACCCCTGGGGTTGATGGCTTCAATGCATTATTCTTCCAAAAATAGTGGGGTCGTCTGGGTCCCCAAGTGACCACTTTCATCCAAGCTGTGTTTCGCAAGGAACGGTGGGACCCAGATATCAATCATACCATTCTTGTGTTAATCCCAAAAACTCCCTCCCCTTCGATGCTGACTCAGTTTAGACCTATTAGTCTTTGCAATGTGGTCTACAAGATTCTATCCAAAGTCCCTGTCCACCGCCTGAAGCCTCACCTGCATCATTTGGTGCAGGAGACACAATGTAGTTTTATCCCGGGTCGTCAGATCACGGACAATATCATCATCGCCCAAGAAGTTATTCATTCGCTGCATACCAAGAAAGGGCAAAAAGGTTACTTTGCGATCAAAGTTGACTTGGAGAAAGCCTATGATCGACTGCGATGGGACTTCATTCAAGATACCTTAGAGGATATCGGCCTTCCCGCTGATCTGATTTGGGTCCTCATGCAATGTGTGACTACTGTGTCTTTGCAGGTTAACTGGCAAGGTGGCTTTTTGGCCCCTTTTAGGCCTTCCGGGGGCATCCGTCAAGGCGACCCGATCTCTCCTTATTTGTTTGTTTTGTGTATGGAGAGGCTCGGACACCTCAGGGCCACTGGCGTCCTCTGAAACTGAGTCCGTCAGGCCCCCCTCTCTCCCACCTTTGGCGTCCTCTGAAACTGAGTCCGTCAGGCCCCCCTCTCTCCCACCTTTTCTTTGCTAATGATCTGGTTCTTTTTGCCGAAACTACGGTCCCTCAAGCTGCCCTCATTGTTCGGACGATGGAGTAGTTTTGTCAGGCTTCCGGGCAGGTGGTTAACTTGGCAAAAACTAGAATTTGTTTTTCCCAGAATGTCTCTCAGAGCGTCGCCCACAGTATCATGTCTTGGGCATCCAGAGTATGACAAACCTGGGGAAATACCTCAGGCTCTCATTGTTGCATGAGTGTACCATGCGCCACATCTACCAGCATATCCTGGACGCCGCCCAACGACGACTCGCCGGTTGGAAAGCACGCCAGCTGTCCCTTGCAGGCCGCGTTACCCTTACCCAGTCTATTATGCCGATCTACACCATGCAAACAGTCCGGCTGTCGCGACGCCTCTGTGATGATTTAGAGAGACTCGTGCGCAAGTTCATCTGGGGATCCACAGGCGATCAGTAGGCTATGCACCTTGACAATTGGGAGACAGTCTGTCAACCTAAAAAGGCGGGGGGATTGGGTCTTAAGTGCATTCGGTCGACTAATGATGCCTATTTGGCTAAATTGGGTTGGACCCTTCTCACCCAACCTTCCACGTTATGTGTTCGCGTTGTCTGCGCTAAATATAGGATCAACCTCACCCTTCCCCCTCTTACGATAGCTAGGCGTGAAGCCTCCAGCTTCTGGCGCGGGCTTTCATCCACGTGACATCATGTTCGGCACAATGTCCACTGGCGTCTGGGCACTAGGACGCACATTTATTTTTGGTTGGACGATTGGGCCAAGGAGTGGGGCCCTTTACATCGGGTGGCCATCTCTCCTATCCCCGACGCATCCCTGTATGCGACTGTGGCCGATATGGTAGATACTGGGAGCTCCTAGAAGTGGGCCCTGTTTCAGCATTACCTTCCTTCCTCTGTCTGTCTTAACCTCACTGATATCTGTTTGCCCCCCTCTGACTCCACCGAGGACATTCTGAAGTGGGGTCCAGCTGACACTAGTCGGTTCTCCGTCGCGTCTGCCTATGAAGTTATTGAAGGCACCCCCGCCGCTACCCCTGCCAGTTTGTGGACGATCATCTAGAAATGGGCGGGGCCTCAGCGGATCCATGCCTTCCTTTGGCTCCTGTGTCAGCAGGAACTCATGACCAACCAGGAACAGGTGGCCCGACACCTCACTACTGATGACCGGTGTTCCTTATGCTGCCAGGTCAAGACCACGATCCATGTTGTCCGTGACTGTCCGCGAGTCCAAGCCTTTTGGCGTCAGCTCCTTAGGCCCAGGGATGGTACGAGCTTCTTTCTTTCGGGGGTGACCGACTGGGTCAAAGCCAACCTCTTGGCCTCGACACACGAGCTACTCGGCTCATGGGCTATTTTTTTAGTGTCGCTTACTGGATGCTGTGGGACTGGCGCAACAAAAGCATCTTCGAGCCTGATTTCGAGTGGCCAGAGCACGGGCCGCGAGCAATGATGGCTTATGTCGGGTGGATAGCCCGGGCAAGGGCAGTCGAGCACTGTGTCTACCCAAACCTTGGGCTTTCGGTTGGCAATCTCGTGGCGTGGTCCCCACCACCAGCGACATGGGTAAAACTCAACACCGATGGAACATTTCGGTCCGGCTCGTCCATTGCTACTGCCGGAGGCCTCCTTCGTGACTCTACTGGTCTCTAGTGTGGCGATTTTATGCATCACCTCGGGGCTGAATCGCCGCACATTGCTGAACTCTGGGGTCTTCACTCGGGTCTTTCTTTGGCTTGGGTCAGGGGGTACCGTCGTGTCATTGTTGAAACTGATTCTCTCGAGGTGATTAATATTCTTTCTTCCTCTCGTCCTGAGCTTACTGACCATTTTTCTCTGATGACAGGTATTTGAGATTTGTTACATCGTGATTGGACCCTCCACCTCTAGCAGGTGCCGCGGGAAGGGAATCAATGTGCGGACTACTTAGCCACCCTCGCCTTTTGTGCTAACATCGGACTACATTATCTACTGGAACTTCCAGTGTCCCTTTTGCCGCTCCTCCTTCAGGACAACCAGAGCACCCAGTATCGTAGGGTTGTCCGCTAGCTAGATTTATTTTTCCATTGTACTAAAAAAAAAGAATCATGTGACTTGATAATAATATCATGATTTATTTTCTTAACATGTAATTTATAATTTTAATTAAAATGAATGTGACAATAGATTAGAGTATATCTTAAACTACAATAACACATTGAATATTTAATAAAAATCACACAATAAAATACTACTAGTTATAGAAATAAAAAAGAATTAGGCGTTAAATTTAAATTATTAAAATAGTAAATTTAAAAAGAAAAGAGGAAAAGTACAAGACAAATGTGTGTTAGAACTTTTCCTTTTTTTTTTGTCAACAAGGTATTTTAAGAGGGTCCAATTATAGGAAGACACCTCTAAGTCATCCATTCCTAAACAAATTTTCGCTCGAGCCGAATAGATCCCTTGCGAGAGGTAAAGATTTAGCTCCAAATTTAAAATGACTGTATATATAAGAGGAGTTCAATCCTGCAACATCACTTAATCCAAGAAAGCCCCTTATCAACTCACCTAATTGGGGTTTGTTGTAACTTCTCTTTGAACCATAATAATAGCACCTACCTAATTGACGACTATGAGCTAAGAAGTCAATATAAGCTTCTCTAGCTGCCGTGAATGGAGGGCTCTCGAACCAGACAAAAAAACGATCAGTCAAAAGTCTAAACAACGTGCGTGTCCATTCTTTTGAATCACGTACGACCTCCCATTTTTTGTTTCACTCTCTTTATCTTCATCTTCTCCAACTAATAACATTACTCTTTGTTCTTCTTTGACTGACTGAAAACGACCCTCTCTGCCTTCTCCTCCAAGTCTTCCGCCGTCTGTGTCGTCTTCTTTTTTTACAAGTTGCTTGGCGTAAGGTTTTGCGGGCAAAAGAGCTTCTTTTTGGTGTGTGTGCGTGTGACTTCTTCATCCCAGTATGTTTTATGGTCTTAATATTTGGATAATATATTTAAAAACAAATAATTTTTTAATTTAATATCTAGGCTTAATTTTAAATTCTTTAATTAAGTAATCAAATTTTTAAAATTTTAATAATTTAGTTTAAAACATTAGTTAGTCACATTAATATTTTAATATCTCTAACGTTATCACAATAAAATTGTTTTAGAAATTAATAATTTTAAAATTTAAAATTTACGAATTAAAGTTATTTAAGTTGAATATTGATCATTTGGTTCGGTTATACTTTTTGGTTTTTAGTTTATGTTATTCTTTTGAATAAAAATTAAAAACTGGTTGATTATTAATCTTAATGTATTTATATTTTTATTATTGATGATAATTATATGTTAGATAAAATTTAAGATAAATTATTTTTAATTAATTATATTTATTTTAATATCTTATATGATATTTATTAATAAATTATCAATGAAGATATTTTATCTTATTAAATAAGTAATTTATAAATAAATTTTATTTAAAAACATTTTAATTATTAAAATAATTTTTTACAATTTATATGTTTTAAAGATATTTTACATTTAATAATGATTAATAAATTAATTTAATTACAAAATTAAATAAAATATTAAATAAATTAAACTATTTGTAAGTTATATTAATAATTAATTTTAATATATATTATTAAATTAAATTATTTATAATTTTTATTAATAATTAATATATTAAATAATTAAATAATATATATTTAGTTGATAATAAATTAGAATATTATAAAAATAGACAAAAATAAAACTATTTTTATGGTTTCAAAAATTTTAAAAATTGAAAAAACTAAAACCAAAAACTAAAACTAAAACTAAAATTTCAAATATAAAATTTTTTATTAAATTAAAATTAAAAACATAAATAAAAATAAACAAGCCTAAAGCATCATTCATGCATTTAACTTTTACTTATTTCTCTGGTTCTGTTTTATCCTCTGATTCAAAATTTGAACTTGTAATAGAATTTAATTCGGGAACAACTTGGTCTTAAATGTTTGTTTTTGTAGATCCTAGGTAAAATTAATTGTTGAAAAGACTGGAGATGTATATGACAAACTAGGAGTACACTCAAAGATCATGGACAACTTTTGTATACATGTTTTATTCTTTTTTTTTTAATTGAGATGTCAATTTTGACCCATCCAATTTGGCTCAATTTTAGCTTAAATTGATCTGATCATGGGCAAGTTAGGGGCTAAAATGATTCGACATGTAGTTTGAACGGAACAACAAAAATGATATCATTTTACAAAATTTTATTTAAAAAAATAAGGATGAGCTTGACCGAGCCACAAGTCGGCCAACAGGCATTCAACTAAGGGTTGGGTGGTTTGGCTCGGTCCAGTCTGGTTTATTAACATCCTTTAACTCTTTTGAAGAGGTAAAAAATAAAGAGAGAAAATGTTATATCAGATAAAAGAGAGAATAAAAAATAAAATCATCTTAGGAGATTATAAATATTTATATAACAATTTGATGATGAACAAGGTTATGTATCCTCTAAATATATTGTTGAGTTTTGTGTTGCATGGCTTTGCTAAATGAAAGAACTAAATTAATAGTTTTGTTAAATCTAATTCATTATTTAATTTTACTAATTTAATAAAAAATTATCACATTTTAGGATAAAAATATAATTATTATCGACTCTAAAATGTCGCACCAATTAGTTGACTAATGATTCTTTACAAATAAAATTCGGTCTCAGATCTGTTGTTTCCATTTTGTTGTGCCAGTTTGGATGGTTGAGATTTATTCAAACACAAGGAGCACAGCAAAATAGGAACAGCAAATCTGCCCTAAAAAACCAGGTGTCTCTTAAATTCTAATGCTTAGAATATATATGATTACAGTATATGGAGTGAAGTCACATTAAACCTAATAAGCTTGGACCGCAACTGGATTTGATGCATTTCACTTCATAAGTTGAAATTTATTGAGTAGTCCGATCTTGAAATTCTTACCCTCTTGTTCTTTCTAGAAATATCTGTACCTCTGCAACTTAGTCCTTGAATTGAACAAGCCAACATAAGTTCTAAGCAATGACGATAAAGCTTGAAATTGATTGGAATATATTATTACTCTATTTGAGTATTTAGAGATACGTAAAATACGTACACTAGTTTGATTGTAGGTATGTATGAATTATCAAAGTGTGTGACATCTGGAATTGATCGTCCATGATGTTGAAAATCGCGGCTGGGTGATCTTTTTGAAATCTTATCTTTTCTATTGTCTACATTGAATGAACTTAGATGCTCGTATAAGAATAATTAGATTTAACTTGATAAATTAGGTTATAATTAGAATTAGGAAAAAGAAAAGTCAAGTTCTTGCCTGATTTTGTAATTTAGGGCAAATCTTAACGTGCAAGGCTTCCTGCTGTACAGGAGTCGAAAGAGAGTCAATAATTATACGCAACTTTTTTTTTGTATTTTACAATTAAGCTAATTTTGTTATTCGAACTCGTGCCCTTTTAATTACAAAAAAAGTAACCTTAAGGTTAAATTTTGTATATTTTTTAATATTTGACATATTTAAAACTTATGAGCAATTCAATAATGAGTCTCTTAAAAATTTCATTACCAAGCTATTTGGAAATTTTCAAATTAGATTTATTGACGAATTGAATTCAATTACGCTTGTGGGATAGAATACATCTATAAATATTATAATTGAATTTAATTACATTGTTTGAAACACAATAAAATTGAATTCAACTACTTTATATGTTTTTTTTATCCTTAACTAAAAATAGTATGTAATCAATGTGTGCGTATTTTTATAGTAATTTGTATATTTATGATGTGTACATTTAAAAAAAGAATTTTTAATGTTTTGAAAAGAATTGACTCTTCAATTCAGAATTTAATTTACACCATTTGAGATATGGATTAAATTCATAAAGAAAATGAGATTCAATTACGTGGTTGAACTCAAGTCATCTCTTTTTTAACATTTTAAACGCATGAATTGAATTCAATTATATAAACAGTTTAATTTACAGTTTGTATAAGAGACAAAAAATTTAATTTATTGTTAGTAATTAGCTAATTGTTTATCACTCACTCTTGTGATATTGTTTAGTTATTCCAATGAATAAAACCAAACCTATTATACCGATTTAATTGTGAAAATCTTTAACAGATCAATTTTTATTTGAGTTTTAATTTTTTAGTTTAATTTATTTTAATAATCCTTATTGTAAAAAAACTAATCATTTTATTAATTAATGGATTAATTTTTGTAAACCAATTGGTTTTATAAACTAAATAAATTAATTAATTTCATTTAACAGTCTCTTTTTTTAATTAGACATCAAATTTTTTAATCATAAAGATAATTTCCTTCAATCATATTTTAAATTATTTAATTTTTAACCAATTCTATGCTCTTTAATACTGATTAAATCTTTTAAACCTTAAAACTCTTATCTTATCGATTTAACTTCTGGTCTGATTTTTAAAACATTGGTTAAATCACAATCCTATTCATTTTATTTTATTAGATTATTTATTTATAATTTGACAATAATATAGAATTTTAATTTAAAAATTTTAAAATTATGTCATTTCAAATTAAAATTAATAAAATATAATTGTTGGAATATGATAGAAAAATAGTGTAATAGAAGGTTTTAGTCCATTTATTCCATCTTTTTTTAAAAAATAATTTCTAAAAATAATTAAAAGTTACTATTAAACTCCTGTAATTTCAAACAAAATAGATTCAATCAACTTAACTATTCTACATCTTCTTCTTCTTTTTCGCGCTAACGTATGTGATTGTTTCCCTTGAACTACGAAAAGAACTGAAGAGGGATGCTTTCAAATCTACATCACGTACGCTCAGTGATAACTTTTTCCATGGCTGACGACGCTTTCTTTCTTGTTACGATTTATAATATGAATATGAACAGAACTTGACCAAGACGAATTTGAAGGGTCCCCCTGCCCTGTCACTAATCTATGAAATTGAGGTTTAAGAAAAACTTGTGGAAGATAATCCAGAAAACAAAAAGATTGGTAGCAACAAGCAACCTTCAAACCGTAGCTTATCCTATCCTTTTCTTCTGTCGTCAAAGCACATGCAAGCTCACACAAAAGCAGCACTTTCCACCTTATATAGAAGAGGAAGAAACGAGGAAATTAAAGGTGCGCGTCCACGCTTTATATATTGGAGCATGCATTAATACACTTTTAGAGAAACTGGTCAATCGCTGCATTATTTCCTTTTTCTCTTTTTGCTTTTATCGCTATCAATTTATGGCTTGACAGCGGGAGTGGGCGGTTCGCATTCAGTATGTCTTCCGAGAAAGAAACTAGTGTGTTGACTATCTCGCTCGTCTCGCTAGCGGGTTAAGTCCGGGCTTACATATTCTTCAGAAGCTCCCTTTTGGCGTCCAAGAATTTTTTCATCGAGATGCGATAGGCGCAGTGTACCTCCGAGCTCTCATGTAGTCTGTTTTTTTCTGTTGTATACAAAAAATAAATAAAATTATGTCTTGAAACTTATGTATCCTTCGATCTTAGGTGCTTTTCAGTTGCTTACGGAATGGGATTTCGATATTCTGCACACGGTTTTGGATTCCTACGTACCTTAAACCCTTTTCGGGGTTTCACTTTTTGTCTTGATTCATAGTCTCTTACACGGCATCTTTTTACAAAATCATGACCCATTTATGTGTAGGAAACGCAATAAATGACAAATGATGAATATTCCTATCTTTTCAAACAACGTCAGGATTTTATTTTTCATATAGAAGTTCTGTAAAAAAAAAATCATATTTTGAACTAAGTGATTGGAGTAAATATTTGAAGTAAATATGCATATATACCTTTTGATCTTGATCTTGAGATCATACGTTCATATATAATTTATTTAGTATCATTATTCTTATTATTATCATTTCATTATTCAAAAGCCTAGCTAATTAGTCTTGCGAAGAAACTTATTAATGCGTTTCTTGTTTGTATTTAACTGAAAATTCAACATCATCAGTTTTTACAGGTCCATGGAAATGGGAATAAGGTGTTATGGATTTTAAAAAACGACTGAATATCCAAAAACTGAAACCCTAAGTCAAGCCTCCCTTTTAGGAGACACATACTCGAGAGAGAAACCTATTTTTCATATAGAAATTCTGGAAATAAGAATCACACACACACACACACACACACACACACACACACACACACACATATATATATATATATATATGCACATATACATATTGAAATCCTCTTCCCATATAATTCACCATTTTGGCATAATTCAAAAATGGATTTTTACAAAAACATTATCGACTATGTTAGAGTATCTTATTTTGACTAAACATAAAAATGTTAAAGGGTTTATAAATGGTAAGAGTCAACTATCCAAATAATTGGTTCTAATCATTTAGGCAATAGTTGACTCAAGCTCAATTCTTGTTAATGGACTATACACTCTACCCATATTAAATTTCTAATATAGTATGAGAGTTGTTTGGTCCGGATTATTAATTTCCCGATTGTTCGTCTGGATGTCCAGTCCTAACGGTCCAGTCTAGTTACTACTGCATTTATTTTAAATGACAACTAGATGTTTAGTCCAAGTTGCAATTGAGGGGAAGTATTAGAGTATTTTATATTGACTAAACGTGAAAATGTTAAAGAGTTTATAAATGGTAAGAATTAACTATCCAAATAACTATAACCTAAGTCCAATTCTTGTTAATGGACTATACACTCTACCCATTTTAAAATTCTAATAATTATAAAGTCCCTTACGTAAAAGGTATATATATATATATATATATATATATATTCGTAACTATGTGGACATGTTATTTCATGTGTGAATTATTTCTATAACACGTTCTTATGCAAAAGTCCTCATTGATTTTCTGTCACAATAATTTCTTAGTGAAACCTTAAGAAAGTTAATTAAATTGATGTGAAATGGGATTAAAGACTCCCTTTCCTATTCTCTTGTAGTCTATTAATTTGACTTCATCTTCCAACCCTTTTTCTAACTCTATGTAATCCTTATTAATCTTTAGCATTAGTTAGCTCAACACAGGTGAAGATTAATTTGGTTAAGTATCAACGCATGAAAACATATGCAAATTTTAAGAATAAAGAATAAGTAGATGTCTCTTTTTATCATATTAAAAATTTTCAGTAACCTTTCATATATATTTTCTATTAATTTAATACAATTATTTTAAAAATTAAATATGAGAACTAATATTCACCTTCATTGAGGGAATTCTTAAAAACAACCTTGAATATCTTAATAATATAATATATGCATATAGCTTTTAGGCAATGACTTAATTGCTTTTTTAATTTTCTCTTAACAGTAATTAATTAATTAAGACGTTGCCCATTAAGTATGATAGTTGCGAGCTTGAGGGAGATGAGCTTTCCATTAAAAACAATGGCTGAGACCTTGAGGGAGATTACAAAATAATTAATTAAGTCCTCCAACTTTCGTAATTCAATTTTTATTCAACTCTCTTCTATTTTATAAGATGTATCGTTCAATTTGGTTCACAAAATTAAACCTGTTTGTTTCGAAAGAAAATGCATGTATAGGACCAAAACTACAGGATTTTACTTATGAGCTTTAATATTTTAAATAAATATTTTTTGGGGAAAAAAAGGAAAGAAAAAAATTCAACTTCACCCATTATTAAAATATAGTTTTAATAATGTTACAATTATTAAAATATAGCATTAATGTTATAATGCTAATTTCACTCGTCAATTTTTACAATTAGTTTAGTTGAGTGAAATAGTTCATATAGATGGCCGAAAAATGTTTCTGTATGGAATTGGACTGATGAGAATTGACCAAAATCAATCTGATTTAGATTTATTTATCCATTCTCATGTGAAGAATAATCTCATTGTCGACTTAATAATGATACATTGATTTATGATAGCTATGAAAATATTAAAAATATTACGAATTATTTTTTTGACAGAATTAGTGAGAAATTTTAGAATTTGTCAAGTTAAGATTTACATAAAAATAGTATTTATAATGTTGTAATTTTTTTAAATAGTACGTACACAATAAGAAACTTTCATTAAAAGTCTCGTTAAAGAAGTCCAATAATATGTAATCTTATCTTTACCTAATAAAGAAATTGTTGCTAATAGACTCACATGTAAAGCAACATGAAAATACTACAAAAATATAAATAATAATGTATAAATAAGAAAAAAATACAAAATAACGTACTTATAGAATATGATAAAGATTTATAATAAAAGATAAAATGATTTAAAACAAACACAAAACCAAAAAAAGACACATACAAGAATAACTTAAAGTAGCTATCTTAAGAAAGTAATTAACTAAGTAGGAAACTAAATTAATATGATTGTTGAAATATTGTGTTACTGGAATGCTTGTAACAGGTTTAAGGCTACTTAGAAGAAGGGTTACGTTTTTCAGGTGCCATGGTAGAAAATAGGGAAGAAGTGTTGGTAATAGTGCTGCTTATCTTGAGCTAGGTTTATTAATATTTTGCACTAATTTATTTCTTTTGGTTGATAAGAGATTTCCTTCATAAAATCTCTATAACATTTTCTATTTGTAAAAAAGTTACTGGTTTATATAAAAAAAAACTAATTAAGATACAAGTACTATGTATTATATTTAGTGGATACAGTATAAAAAAAAACCTAAAAGATCATGAATGACCTATTTAAGAGAGATTCTTTATTTATATCTTAGTACATTAAAATTTTCTATTGCAGATCATGTTCTTTGTAAGTTTTATCCGAATAATTGAGTCATATCATTCTTGATCATTTCTAATTAGTTCTTATTCAGCCTTTCTTTTTTTTCCTCTTATAATTTTTAAATATTATTTTCTCGCATATTTTTATTGAAACATTATAGTGTCTCTTTTTAAAATATTATAAATTTTATAGTTTAATTAAATTTTTGTTAAATTTTTAGATCAACTATATATCTCCCTTTTATCAATTTAGCAATGAATTAATATAGATACGAACACTACTATCAATTTTGAATTAGGTTCAGTAAAAATTGTTCGAACTAGTTCGACCTAGAGTCTTTCCAAAATTTTAGGTTTTGAGTCTAGTTTGAGTTCAGGTTTTCTCATCCAAAATTTGAAAATTTTAATTAAAATGATATCATTTATTCGACATTGGCTCGAAATCAATAAGTCTAATCCAAATTAATTAGACTTGGGACGAGGTTTGAATTTTTTTTCAAAATTTTATGTTTTGAGTCGAGTTTGGGTTTAAGCTACTTGATATGATACTTGAAACTTTTAACTAAAATGACAATATTTTAAATAAAATATATTATTTTATTTTTTAAGTTTAAAAATTTATTTAATTAAACTTAATTAGGTCTAATCAAACTTCGAGGCAAACCCAAGTCTAAACAAATTTTTAGACCCGACTTAAGGTTGGGCTCGAGTCCTATCCGACCCGATCCAACCCTATTTTGAGATGTTAAAAAAACAACATAACATGTAAACGTATACAAAGAAAAAGATTTGCATACCCGAAAATTCCAATGAAGTAAACAACAAATGAGACATGACAATAATATAAACCGATAAAGAAATAAATTCTGAATTATATGTGAGACTATTGAAGATAAAATCAAGAAAAAGAAGAAAGGATTATCACCTGATATGATCAATCCTTATCTTAAGTAATATTGATAATTCAGTTTTTGTTATGTATATATATATTTATATATCTAACTCATTTTTCTAGTGAATTCGTAAATGAACTATCAATATATTTTCATATCTTGATCATTTAACATGTAGCGTAAATGCAACGCCATATAACCAAAAAAATTACTATACATATATCAAACACATTAAACTTAGATATAAATTTAGAATTCCTTTAGATGTGAAATGTCACAACCCATGAATGGACCACCGAGCATGCCGTCATGACTTATTAAATTGGACGAAGTTGCATGGTCGTTTCCTTTGACAGTGAGCATTTGAGCCTCCATGGACAGTAACACTATAAAAATAATCTTATATAAAATTTTAAATATCAAATTACAATTTTAATAAATAGTGCAGATAAAATTATTTAAAATACATATATAATTACCGTAAATTATAATAACAACTTAGATTATAATTACAAATTGTAATTTCAATTTAAATGAAAAAATATTTATTTTTCTATTTTTAATAGAATTCACACGATAAAATTGATATGGGAAACAATCCTTCTAGGAAGTTTGAAAAAACAACCTCAGGTCACCTCAAACTCTATTTTTTTTTGTTACTTATGAAGTATTTTAGAAGAGTCTCAATTATGAGAAGACATCTTTAAATCATCCACACTTAAACTAATTTTTGCTCGAATCGGGCAGGTCTCTTACGGAAGACAAAATTTTGACCCCAAATTTTAAATAACTGCATTCATAAAAACAATTCAAACCCGTGACCTCACTTAAATCAGGAGAAAATTTTACTAACTCATCTGCCCCCACCACGAACCCTAATTTTGATTTGTCACCGAATACCACATAGGTACAAAGCCTGACGTGGCCACCATGAACGTGGTCTCGGCATGTATGATCAAACCCTATCTTTGAGCTGCTTCCTGGAAGCATGCAGCCATATACCAACACTGTTCAATATAGACTTTCAGAACCGAAAGCCCTACTCCAATCTCCACGTGCCTTATCACGTGCTCCTCTTCAAGATAGATCAAAGGCTCACGTTTTGGTTTGACCATTTGAAGCCACCATAAATAACATTGCCCTATGCTCTATATCTTCCCCCCTCCTCTTCTGAAACTCACTCTCTTTTGAAGTGCACATGACTGTGTTTGTGGTTTAGCGAGTGTTTTGTTTGTGATATCTTTCAGGCCATGAGTAAAACCATGTCTAGTCCTGGTGATCATTGGGGCCAATTCTACCACCACCAACAAAGCAACCTTTCCAACCAACAAGTGCCTCCTGGACGGACCGTGTTCGGCCACGAACGCGTCTCTGATGCCACCGTCGTCACGACCACTGCCACTGCCACGTCCACTCCAATCCTGCCGAGCAACCCCAGCTCAAGCGGTGGTCACCTGAGTCCTGAAGGACGAGTCTCGAAGCCTATACGTAGACGGTCAAGAGCATCCAGGAGAACCCCAACAACATTGCTGAATACAGACACCACCAACTTCAGAGCTATGGTGCAACAGTTCACGGGTGGTCCTAGTGCACCGTACGGACCTGGGACTCAGCTAAATGGTCCGAGTTTTAGTTTCGGTCTCGGTTTACGTCAAGGTCAAGCTAATAATGTTAACCCTGTCATGGTTCCAGCATCTGTTGCAGGCTATCACTTGCAGTTTCAACATCACCAACAACAACAGCAGCAGCACTACCAACCTCATAACCAGCCACAATCCTACATGTTTTCTTTAGGAAACAACAGTAACAACAACAACAATAATAACACCGCTTCTGCTCATGATTTCTTTCTTCAAAGACAGGGAAATGTTCCTAGGTCTACATCAACAAGCATGGAGTTAGCCATCTCCGATGGATTTTTAATGGAGGGTGTTCCTCCACAGCAGTTGCCTCCTGCTCATCATCATCTTCATCTTCCTTCTTCTAGACCCCCATCGTTCCCCCAATGAAAACGCAGAGAGTTTAATACAGCCTTTTTTTTCCTGCTTTGAGAGGGACATAAAGAAGAAAGTTAGGCACTGACTTTTGTCCTATAGAACCCGTCATTGACCGTTGTGAATATATAAATCTTTATATATTTATAGTGTTACTTGCATTTCATGGCAACTTCTCAGATTTTTAGATATGTAAGACTCTGCAACGTGGCAAGTACTACAGGGTGGTGCCATATGAACTTGGTTTCTTTCTTCCTTCAGTTGAATTTATATCTTTGTTTTGTCGTTTCATTCGTCTCTTTCGGTGTTCAGGACTGAGTGATCTTTTGGGAATTCTACAAAGTTTGATTCAGAAACTGTGGGCTCACACTTGACAACTCAAATTGTTTGACCTTCCATTCAAGTACAGTTTGATATAGATCACGTTTTTTAATCGATTTTGGCATTTTGCAGACACCTTTGAAGAAAAAAGCAATGATCGTTCACACATTGCCTAACGCAAAGTAAAACTAAAAGATTGAATGCGATATGAGGAATCCGATAAAAGAAGTAATACACGACGTCGTTCATATAAATTTCTGCATTTTCTTTTTAATAATAAAGAAACTCACAACACTTATTCTTTTATGATACATCTAATAAATTATTAATATGTATGCTAATAATTTATCAGTTATTTGAAATATATTCTAAATAAATTATTTAGTAAATTTATCATAAAAATCGGATAAGAAATTAAACCAGTAAAACAATAGATTTTTAAAAGATTCAATCAGTATTATACCATCATAAAAACAGGTGAAAGATTGAATAAAATTGAAAATTTTAAAAATTGATTGAAAAAATTATCCTTAATTATTGAAAAAAATTAAAGTTTAATTACACTTATTAACTTATTTTGGTTTATAAAAACTGATCAGTTTACTAAAATTTTATTGATTTATTAATAAAATGATCGATTTTTAACAACAAAAATTATTAAACTAAATCAAACCAAAAACTTGAAAATCGAATCGAAAAATTGGTTGGTTCAAGGTTTTCATTCTAAAACCGATTTAATTTTTAAAACATTGCTGAAATCAAATGATATATTAGTCCTTTAATAAAAATGATAATTTTCAAACATTTCTCTTATTGTATTTATAATTAAATCTCATGAAAACAAACAACTTAATACATGAATTAACTCCATATATATGATCCTTTCTTTTTTGGTTCTGTTTAAGATTTACTAACTTCATATCAATTTATGTGCTAACTGATACGAAATCTTTCAAATGATCAACTGCACTACTCAAGAGATGGAATTACTCACAATCGCTTTCAATCTGTGAACTTACGTAAGGAATATTCTTACTTGATGAACAATTAAGCTGAACTCCTTGAATAGTATAAACACATGTAATAGTAAAACGTAAGCTATAGCGTATTCTTAGTGATGAACATTAATATACATATTGTTTTATGAGTAATTTAGCACTAATGATGTGCAAAAAGGAATGATGTTGTTGAGTGAGAAGTAGGGTGGGAAGAAGGGGATGAACTTGCGACCACTTTTAGAAAGTCAAATATGCACTAATCTATATGGTAGGTAATTTGGATTAGCATAGTTTTTGCCTTGTGATTCACTTAGATAATGCCAATTTCTCCATGATTATACTGCCCCAGTTTTCAAACCTCATCAAGACAGTATTCTAATCATGTGAGGATATAGTTTTTTTTCATGTATGCACATTAGCATACCGTTCGTGTAAGTTGAGATCATGTATACTATTTCTATAAGACACTGAAGTAGGTTAATTTTGACCAAGCAATACAAAAGATTACAACTCTTTTGCTCTAATTTATCACTTTAATGATGCGTTTGATTGCCGTCTTTGACGGGTTTCGAATTAAATTTAATGAGATTTAACGTAATAATATTTAATTTATTAATATTACTAATACAAGACACAAAATTGTGCAAATTTTGAGGTTAATGACATTCTCGGTATTATTATATCTTCGTGATTATATTAATTATTAATCGTTAATTATTAATCGTTAACTATGTTAGTTTCTAAGCAATCATTTTGGAGGAAGAAAAGGAATTTGACAATCCCACCATTCATGCCTAATATTTGGTATTTGGATTGTAGGGTACTGTTGTCATTATCATATATAGCTAACAAGACTAGTTGAGAAAGAAAGCGTGAAGGAATTACACTTGTACTAGAGGCTGGTTTAATTAACGCATTAAATCCCAAATTTTCTATTAGTTAGGACACTAAAATCAAACGTAAATGATGCAATAGCTATGCAAGTTTGCTATGCAAGTTTTGAAGTGATTTTAACCTAACAATTAATCTAATAACATAAAATGTCAAGGCAGGGTCGTTCTTAATTAATATTTTATAGGCCCCGGATAAAATAAAAAAAAAGTTCCTATTTTTGCTTATTTTAAGCCCTTATATAGAATAAAAATAAATAAAATATAGATTCTTTTTATTGTTCCGGTTAAAAGTAGGTCATATTTTGTTTCATTTATTTTTTATAAGAATAAAAATAGACCAGATTTTATCATTTATAAGGATAAATTCTGAGCAAGTGCCCACCCTGTCCTTGCGCAGACCGGTCATGTGTCAAGGTACAAAAGCTACCATAATCACGGTGGTGGTGTCAAGAAAAACAAAGATAGTTACTACCTAGAGTGTAATTTACAATATACATAAAATACAAAAATATAAAAAATTCAATTTTATAATAAATATAATATATTACCAAATTTTTTGTCTTTATAATGATTCAAAATTTTAAGATTACATAATTATTTTTAAATCAAAATTTGATTTTTAATTAAAAGAGATAACGAATTAAAAAAAGTCAAACATTTTCATATTTTTTATTTCATTTTCTATTTTTTAAAATTCTCAATTAAGCGTCTGAATTTTTAAAAGTTGAACAACTTAATTTGAAAATTTATTTTTATGTGCATTTTAAGACAATGTAAAGATTGATTTTTGAGGATGCTACATAACTTTCTTCTTCATCAACATAATTTATGAATTTCTCTTATGGTAAATCTATTATTGATTATACATTCTAAGTGCAATCTTTTATTCCATAATAAAAAATTATTTAGAGAACTAAATATTATATATAATCTTTCCAAATATTAATCTTTATATCATTTTATTCATCACATTAATAAAATATTAACAAAACCTATTTTTTGAATTGAATTGTCCAATTTTTAAAAATTTAAACACTTAATTAAAAATTTTAAAAATTTGATCGCAAAATAGATAATTTTAAAAAGTTTAAAACTTTATAATTTATTATTCCTTCTTAAAAATCAAACAATTAATTTACTAAAAATTTCATGTATATGATGACAAAGATGAACTCAATTTACATTGGCAAAAGTAGCATTTAGTAGAGATTATGGGAATTACTTCTTAAATTATATTTGTAACAAATTATAATTTTAATCATTTAATTGATATTTTTTATACTTTTAACTATTTTAAAATCGAGTAATACTCAAAATTTTGAAATATATTTTACACTTAATATTTATTTTATCCAGCAAGCAAATCAATCAAGTTAAATGTGATTAACATGATACAGAAACTCCAATTTAGCGTAATGACTATTAATTGAAGAAAAGAAAGATAAATTTAATTAATCAACACAAAGCAACTAGTGGATTACTTCTCTAAATCACGTTGGCCGTCTGAAAAGTATGACGTCCCTATGTCATTGTTACCAATAGAGAAGAATCTTGGCATAATCAGAGACTGCCTAACAAAACAAAAGTAGAACGTTTAAGAACATTATGCACGGCTATGTTGTTGCTAATCAGAGACTGCCTAACAAAACAAAAGTAGAAGGTTTAAGAACATTATGCACGGCTATGTTGTTGCAAGTTTCTTTTTCTTTCTGATTCTAGCCGTGAAAGGCGGAAAAGTTCAAAGCCAACGTGCTTAAAAAGGAAGATGACAAAGTGAAGATATCAAAACCGAAGTATGCCCTTCATGACCAGGAAAATAAGAGAACTAAAAGCATTTTCCTTTGTTGGTAAATGGCACAGATGAATATTCCACAGAAAAGAATGAGATTATTTTTCCTTCATTTAAACTGTTTATTCTATTATTTACTTTTACATACCTCAATAGCAACTGTATTCAGAAGGGTTCTTCCCTCTGGAAGGAATTCCACGTATATCTTTGGTCACTTGCCATTGGCCCTATGCACTTGTGATCCTGCATAACAAAGTGATCAAGATGTCATCAGGTGTTACCCACACAACAAAATAATACAATGGAAAAGAGTAATCTCATTAAAAATAATTTGAATTGCATCCAAACTGCAGATCAGGTTGAATCCAGAGCAGAGCACGCTTAATTCAACTACGACCCGCTAGTCTGACAGCAACCTTAGCACTAGTCAGGTAACTATGCAAAAAGTCATATAAGTTTGTTTACTTAAGGTTCTTAGATGCTGATCAAGAAACTCCTTTGTTCTACTTTCGATATCACAACTAGGAAAAAAAATGCATAATAGTCAGTCTGCTTGAACTACTATTCAATTTAGTAGGTACTGTAGCATGATATTAGTCAATGTTTAGTTTGCATCAGATAATTCTTCTCCAGTCTCTACGAGATTATCTTTCAGAGGGACAGAATTGAAGATTTTGCACTTATCTGGTAGCAGTCAGCCCGTAAATCTCAATATACCAGATCTAATTCATAACTACTGAGAATTTCTGATGTCACTACAAAGATTGGAGACTGGTGGCAGAAGTAATTACTTAATAAGTTTGCATCAGCTACCCTTAGCCTGTTGGTAACTCAAATTTCTAGTGCTCGTTTTTCTTTTTTGTTTACTTTTGCATCCCATTTGGTCACAAAAAGTAAGGAATTATAGAATTACAAGTATTTTAATCTGTTCTAATTTTTCATAATTTAGTCAAAAGCTCACACATCTAACTCCATATGCAAGCACATATGTATATAAAAGAAAATAGAGGTTTTTGATCTGTGAAGAGATCTTGTCTTTCACCACTTGACATTCAAAGTTCAAATCCATATTCCAACGCAAACAGAGACTCACCTGTATATTAAAGCCATCGCTTTTTGTGCCCCCATCTTTTAGTGACTATGAGAAAATATTGTGCTTGCTGCAAGTTCAACCCCATTCACATTCAAATGAACATCCATTCCTTGATAGTTGATATAGAGACTAAGGCTGTTATTTGAATGGAACCCAGGACCGGTAGTACCAGCCTTATCACATCATTTTTTGACAGCAACATGAGCATTTACTTTTGCATGGCGTTTATCAAACTGTGAAGTCCAAGAAAATGAAGATTAAATCATCTCCTCAGGACATTGATCCAACTTCTGTGGTGCGTCTAACAGACCACAGGAAATTAAAATGACATTCGAGCTTGTTTAATCTTCGATCTAAGCTTTCTAGCTTCTCCTGGAAACCCAGCATGTTGAAGACCATTGTAAACAGCTCGTTGAGCAGATCGGAGAATTTTCATGCCCCTTGTTAAACAAGAGATCAGGAGTTTGGATGCACAGAGGAACCTTCTAGCCTTGCATAGATTGTGAACCAAGGAAGAGTAGGTATAGGAGTCCTTCATCCCCATTGATTCAAACATTTTCAAGGCACTATCAATCTGACCACTTTTACCCAGCCCATCTATTATGGAGTTTAATGCAACGGAATTTCTACCAAATCCCATAACATTCATATACTTCAAATGTCGCTGAGCCCCCTCAATGTTACCTGCTTTGCACAAACCATCTACTATTATTGTGTGTGTATAATCATCACATTGCAAACCACATCTTTCTATCTCATCAACCAGTTCATATACCTCTTTAAACTTCTGTTCTTTACAATATAAATTAATCATCGTATTACAAGACACTATATCAAGCTCAATGCCAATCCCAATCATCTCCTCCGCGTAAGCAGTTGCCTCAGCCATCCTACCAATTTTCACTAGAGCAGCAATAACTGTACAGTATGCAAAACCATCGAATGTATATCCCTTAGTCTTCATTTCTTTCAGTATGTCAAACCCTTGATTAAACTTCCTAGACCTAAAGCAGCATTTCATAACTGTAGTATATGTTATAGCGTTTGGCACAAACCCAGAGGCCTCGATGTCCTTCAAAATCCTCCGTGCAGCTCTCAATCTCCTAGCTTTACACAACCCATGAATAAGAGTGTTATAGGTAATCAATTGAGGAACAAATCCATTTTGTTGTAAACTCCTAAACAACCTAAGCGCCTGAACTGCAGAACCATTCTTGCAAAGCCCATTAAGCAATATGTTAAATGTCGCCTCACAAGGCGAGAAATCACGAATTAAGATATCATTAAACACCCGATTAGCTTCTTGATACATACCCAACTTAAAATAACAATGCATCAATGTATTATAACTCCAAACATCAGGAGTTATACGTCTCACACGCATTTCCTCAAACAGGTCAGCGAACTTAGACAAAGAGCAGTTTCTAGTGGCACAAGCAATAAGTGAATTGTAAGAAACAACATTTGGGTCAATCCCAGCTTCGTGCATTCTATGCATAATAGAATAAGCAGCATCGAAACTAACGAGGCGAGAGTACGCATTGATAAGTACGTTGAAAGTGACAACATTAGGAAGAACACCCAATCTCACACTATCAATAAAGACCAATTCTGCTCTGTTCAACTCATTCGCTTTGCAGAATGCTTCAATGGTTATATTTAACAACCTAGTGGACAAGTTAGAAGCACTTTTGTTCATTCTGTCTGGTTTCCTCGTACTGAACCAAACCCAAGAACGAACAAACGAACAGAACTGGTAGAATAATCACATACCATGTGTTATTGGAGATAGAATTATGCCAGGTATGTCTAGCTATAGTGATTTAAAGTCGATGGCTTTTGTGTCTTCCTTGCACTTGGTCTTGTTCGGCGAACAACTTAGAACCTCCGTGAAAAGGACGTTCTGCTCTGTGACTGACTGAAGTTGTCTCCTGCTTTCCCTTGCTGGTTACGGGACACCGAAGAGCCCAGCCCGTTGGAGCTAGGTTTTGATGACCTAATTAAGGCTGGGGTCTATAATGGCCTAAGTCACTGACTCAACTGCTTTTGTATGTTCATTCCAAAACCTTTACTTCTCGAACATTTGACCTTGGTTTTTGGGTAAACGACACTAATTTAACATATAGTTTAAAAATTAAAAAAAATTAATTTTTAAATTTTGAAAAAGAATTTTTTAATTTCTAAAAAAATCATTCTTAAATTTCGGTTAAAAATAACGATAAAAATATATGTGATAATTTTAGATATAAACTAATTATTTATCACTAATATGATCACCTAATTTAATTACCAAACTAGACTTTGATCAATTAAATTCGATCTAAATTAATAATTTTAAATAATTATAATAAATTATTAATTTATATTTTATTTAATCAGTTTAATTTGAATTTAAGAATTGAATTAAACCATTATCTAAGTAAAATTTATTACTACAAGAGTGATTGATATAAGGAGTATTTTGAAAAAAAGTAAAAAAAAATTCAAAAATTAATAATTTTTCTTAAAGATCTATATCTCTTACTCTTAATTTATTAACTTTTCATCAATACATTTTTTCTTAAACATTAATATCATTTGATCTTGCATATCTAACCTGATATGTACAACTTTTTAGGTTCTTATCTTTAATGTAGTTTCTAATATTATATGTTCTTTTTTTTTAAATAGCGTATGCCATGATTTGGAATAATAGTTCATAAAATTTGTGTGGTAATTTCGGAAAATTTGTAAGGCGGTACCGACATATATGGTATCCTCGTTCTAGATTTAGGTGTTTAAAAAAAGAGCAAGTTGTTCCATGTAAGCTGTGACGGTGGACAACTTGCATGCAAAGTGTGTTTTTGGACAGCCCTAACTTGCAACATGCAAGCTATGACCTCTATTTTAAAACTTGGACCGGATCGGTTGGTTCGATCGGTTTGATTGATGACCGGTTGGTGATTCAGTCCAATTTATGCTTCAAAATCGGTATTGAATTGACCCGGTCTGAACCGGTTCGGTCCGATCGGTTTGACCGGTGACTGGTCGGTGATCCAGTCCAGTTTATGCTTCAAAATCGGTATTGAATTGACCCGGTCTGAACTGGTCAATTGACCGGTTTTTGACCGATCTGACAATTTTTTTATTTTTATTTTTATTTTTTAATATTTTTAATATTATATATAATTAAATATAATTATTGTATAATTATATCGTTGAACCGGTGGTTGAACCGATCGAACCGGTCGAACCGGTTCGAATTTCAGAACTTTGGCTGTGACAAAGGTGGCGGAGGTTTATAAAAAACTCTCCCTTCCTCCTCTCTTAAGACACATGCACATCAAACTTGCATGAGATGTGTAGTGAATTTGAGAGAGTAATTTTGTATTTTTGAGGTATTTTTAGAAAACATTTTCCTAAAAATACGTTATCACTGTTTGAGAAATAATTTGAGAAACATCTTGTGTATGAATATCACTATTTTGTTGTATCATTTTTCGCTCGCTATATCTATTATTTTCATTAGTGGAAGTTTTATTTAGAGTTTGACCTATAGATGTAGCCTAAATTAGCGGGTGAATTACGCTAAATTTCTACGTGTTATTTCTTCGCTTATTTTACCTGTGAGATTTAATTTGTAATTTTTCCCAACAAAATTAACATATATATATATATATATATAATATGTGTGTGTATATATATATATCTTTTGATAAATTTAATCAAATTGGTAAGAAGTTTGAGAATAATGTATCATATTTTTAATTACTTATATTTTAAAATAATAATTTAAATAAAAAAGATGATATCAAATCTCACTTAAATTCATATATATTTTGATAATATTATATTATATTTTTAATTACTTACATTTTATATCTGAATAATTTAAGAGAAAAGGATGATATTTAATTATTTTCTATAAACACATTCTCGTAAAAGAATTGCTTTTATAATTGTTATGTCCACTAAATTGATAGTTAATTTCCATTAATGGGGCATACACATATATTAATTTTTAAAAAAACTCTAAAGAGGATCTTTAGTGTAACGTAGCCAGGTTCTATAGTTATTGTTATTGAAGTGTGCATCTGTTTCACAATACTAGACTTAATTAAGGATTGATTAGGATAAAAACTGTTGAATACCCATTTGGACATTACATTCTGCTGCTAAACTAAGCCCTTTCACTACTCTTAAACATCAACAAGAACTCAGACCAGTCATGGGAAAGGTACGCTTCACTGTTCATTTTTTATTTCTGAAAATATCTGTTTCTGCTGTTGATTCATTTATATTGTCTGTTATTCATATTTTAATCTCCTTTTCGATTATAGGAAGAAGATATCGTTTTGAAAGTTTACATGCACTGTAAAGGATGTTCTGAGAAGGTCTACACTTGCTTGAAAGGAATTCTAGGTAGTAAAGCTTCCATTTCCATTTCCATTTGCAGCTTCAGTTTTGGCTTTTCTTTTCTGTCTCCAGGAAACATATGATATTACAGATATTTTACTTGGTTGGATATGTAATGTGAATATGGATAGGTATTGAAGAAATAAGTGTTGATATGGCCAACAATGAGGTGATTCTGAAAGGGAAAAAGGTTGATCCCATGGAGGTGTTAAAGAGAATGCAAAAGAGATACAGCAGAAACGTCCAACTGCTTTCTCCAAAACCTGAACCTGAGACTACTGACAGAAACAAAGATGAGCCAGCAAAGAAACCACAGGTAATATTAACGATCACTAATACTTGGATAAACTCGGTATGACTTATCACCCTGTAGAGTTGTATGTATGTAGCCTGAGGTAAAGACCGTGGTGCTAAAGATGAACATGCACTGTGAAGGCTGTGCAGAAGATGCTAAGACATATCTGGAGAGCATGAAAGGTATTAAAACTAAAAACCAAAAGTTGCCCTACTTTCCTTTCCTTATTCAGCTTTTTCTATATTGATTTGTTTTACAGGAATTATAGGAGCAGAAGCAGACATGGGCAAGTCACAGATCACAGTAAGGGGAGTTCTTGAAGAATCAGAACTAGTGAAAACTCTAAAGAGAAGGTTAGGAAAGCATGTGGAGGTTGTAAAGCAAGAACCTCCTCCAAAGCCAATTGTTAAGGAGGAGAAGAAATGCTCGAAGAAGAAGGAAACGATAATCATCAATTATCCTCCATTAAACTCGTATAATTACATCCACCCCTCCCAAATATTTAGTGACGAAAATGTGAATTCATGTTCAATCATGTAATAGAAATGGTTAAATTTAAGGTTGGCCCTTTGTTGAATATTTTCTTAAAAATTTATAATATATAATTTTACCTACTTTTATGATAAAAGAATTTATATAAAATTTAAATTATATATTTAAAAAATTATTCACAATCAAATCAATTATTTAATTCAAATATTTAATTTGATAAAAGGCATAAACTTTCTCATAATTTAATAAATTTTGTTTTTTATTATTAAAATTTTTGAGATTTTTGAGATTTTCCTTTCTTTTAAACTTTAATTAAAAGTATAAGCCTGGTATGAACTTCATACATAAACTAATAAAATATCATTAATATAATAATTCAATTTGACTCTTAAATTCTATCTAAATAAATTAAATTTGAATTAAATTAATAATTTAAGATAATTAAAGTAAATTATTAATTGATGTATATTTCATAATTATTTTTAATTAAAAGTATAAGGGAAGAAGTTCTTCTAGAAAACTGAAAATTAAAAAATAGAGAATATTAAATATTAATTTTTTAAATTATAAGATTTATACCTTTTAGCT
>JANTNU010000003.1:3095046-3106274 GCA_024752395.1 Erythroxylum havanense
TTTTATTTACTCTTCATTTCTCTATTCCTTTTGCATAAGAGAACATAAGGACTCCACAAAGGTTTCACTTTTAAAAGAAAAAGGGAACATAAGGACTCCACAAAGGTTTCGCAATTGGTATGCATTAATGGTTAATCCATTTTTTCATTGCAACAGTACATTGATCTAAACCCAAGAATTAAAACTAAAAATGACAGAAGGATGAAATTTACCAAAAAAATAATAGAAAAATAACTTACGCAGATGCAGACGTGCATGCATCTGCGTTGTTACGTAGACCTTCGTCTGCGTTAATGCAAACGTCCCTTGTCTGCGTTAATGCAGATGTCAATGTCTGCGTATACACAAATCCAATACACAGACGTCGACATTTGCAGACCCAACAGCAAATATAGAGAATCTAACCTGTGAGGAAAGAAGAGGTGAGGAATAGAAGAAAGAGAAGAAACGAATGGAGGTGAGGAACAGAAGAAAGAGAAGAGACGTTCAAGAGAGAAACCAAAGAGTCGTGAATAAAGAGTTGTGAAATGTTATTTATGAAAGTGACGCAAACCCTCTACCCGAAAAAGCTAAAATTTGGAGCATTGCTAAAAAGCTCCAAATTTTAGCTTTTAAAAAAGCTATATTTTGGCAAGCTATTTCTACTGTAAAAGCACTTTTGAAGTTTTCCACCAAACACTTGCTTTTTCCTTAAAATAGCTTTTGTTGTAGATAAAAGTGCTTTTGGACCCTCCAAAAGCTGAACCAAACGGGCACTTAGCCAGCAGTGTCCCAAATCTGGGCCTTGATAACCTTGCCATCCACATTCAAGCTGCGAGTAGCGAACTCGACTCCAATAGTGAATTTGGACTCCAAACTGAACTCGTTGCGGGTAAACCAGGAGAGAAGATTGAACTTGCCCACACCAAAGTCACCGATCAGCAGAACTACCTTGAAAAGATAATCATAATCGTCCTCAGCTCTGTAACCAGCTATAGCTTTTTGTCCCCCTTTTTTTCTTGTTATTTTTCAAAGAAGACTATAAAACTTCTCTCCATTTACTCTACGCTCCTTCGTTAATGTGTGGGAGTGAACAACTGAAGCAGCACAGTGAGAGAAAATGAGAGTAAGGAAAGAGAAAAGAAGACTCCGAAGAAAACGAGGAAAGAGACGGTGAGACAGTAAAATGTAACGTGGGCAAAATGGAGATTAAGAAAAATATATAAGCTGATTGGGATGAAACGCACCCATAAAGGACCTTGTTTAAAATTAGATGGTTTGGTTTGTTAAGATAAAATATCCTTGGATCAGATATCGATTGAATTTAATAGTCTAAAAATAGTAATGAAAATAAAGACAGACAAAATAAATGAGACATAATACAAAGATTTATGTGAACCCGGTCAATGTGACTTACGTCCACAGCTAGAGGGTTAGCAATTTTACTATTATGTGGAGAATGTATACAAGTACAAAGGCTGGAATAAAACGCTTTCAAATCTCATAAATATATAGAGAAAATAGGAGGATTTCAGAAAGGAAAAATGGTGTATCCTAAGTTTGCAAACATCCCTTCTATTTATAGCTGATGAAACTCAAATTTTCATCTAAATTCTTCTAACTAGCAGCCATAAATTGTTGAATGCATGAAAAAATCGCCAGCCATATTTGAAAGCATGCAACAAATCACCCCCTTCTTTCTTTGACTTTTGAGGAATGTAGGTAAGCAATCACTGCCAGCCAAATTTGACTTGTGGAGGGGCCAAGTCACATTCACATGTAACATGGTTGAATCAGCCAATCCAACTAACTTTTAACTAAACACTTTAATGACTTTTTCATGAAGTCAATAAGTTGAAATGGGTCAAACAGTCAAAAAAAGGGCTTATCAGCTCTTTAACAAGCGTAGCCACAACCTCCATTGCGTTTCCATGAATTTCACAGAAGCCCCTATGCCTTAAAATCTCATGGCATGTTCTTTGATGAAAATTCCAAAATAAACTAATTTGTTAACTCCCTTACCTTACATTTTTTAGACATGTGGACAACCATATCATTAGGGGTGGCTGGGATAACAAATCAGTGAAGGTATTTTTTAAATATATTGATTTATTTATTATTTTACATATCACTATTTATATTAAAATATAATAATATTATTAAAATTCTATTATATTTATTAGTTAGTAATAATATATTTATTACTTTATATGATATTAAATTAATTCTCTCATTTAGATTTTATTTATTATGTAGTATTAATTAATAAATAGAATAATTAATTCTTATTTTTATTTATAATCCATATTTTACGAATATTTAACAATTTACTTATTTCTTTAGTAAGAAGATCAATTACTTGCCCATTTTGAGTCATCACTCCTATTAAAATTGACAAGGATAATTTTCCTATTTACTAATATTAAATTTTTTAATAAAGACTATTTTTAATATTAAAGTAGTAAATATATTATTATTTATTAATAAATAAAATACATTATAAATTATTAATCAATAATAAAATAAATTATCATTACATAATAGAATTTTTCTTTAGCATTCAACAATTTATGGCTGCAGGTTAGAAGAATTTGGACGAATGCTTGGGTTTCATCAGCTATAAATAGAAGGGATGTTTGCAAACTTAGGATACACCATTTTTTCTTTCTGAAATCTCCCTATCCTCTCTGTATATTTATGATATTTGAAAGCATTTTATTCCAGCCTTTGTACTTGTATACATTCTCCACATATTAGTAAAATTGCTCACCCTCCGATTGTGGATGTAGGTCACATTGACCGAACCACGACCCCACAAAAGCACTGGATGTGGGCCTCACAGGCAAATTCGAGAAGTGGACTCCACAAACAAAGCCAAATTTTGTTTACAAAGTCGATGCAGTGGGTGCCACAAAACAAAATCTAAGTAATGGGCCCTACAAGATAAAACCAAAGTAGTGGGCCCCATAAAATAAAATCAAGGCAGTGGGTTTCGTTTAGATTCATAATAAAAAATCTAAGTTACTTTCTAATGTGGAGGGTCCACCTTAGTGGCACCATAGAGCACACGGTAAGTTAGACCAACAGGAAAATCTCTGATACCAGTTTGTTAAGATAAAATGCCCTCGGATCGGATACCAGTTGAATTTAATAGCCCAAAAAATAGTAACGAAAATAAAGATAGACAAAATAAATGGGACATAACATAAAGATTTACGTGATTCGATCAATGTGACCTACGTCCACGGCCGAAAGGTGAGCAATTTTACTAATATGTGGAGAATGTATACAAGTACAAAAGCTGGAATAAAACACTTTCAAATCTCATAAGTATACAGAGAGGATAGGAGGATTTCAGAATGGAAAAATGGTATATCCTAAGTTTGCAAACATCCCTTCTATTTATAGCTGATGAAACCCAAGCTTTCGTCTAAATTCTTCTAACTTGCAGCCATAAATTGTTGAATGCATAAAGAAATTGCCAACCATATTTGAAAGCATGCAACCAATCACCGCTTTCTTTTTTTTAACATTTGAGGAATATAGGCAACCAATCGCCGCCAGCCAAGTTTGACTTGTGGAGGGGCCAAGTCATATTCACGTGCAACATGGTTGAATTAGCCAATTCAACTAACTCTTTACCAAACACTCTAATGACTTTTTCATGAAGTTAAATAAGTTGAAATGGGTCAAACAGTCAAAAAAGAGCTTATCAGCTCTTTAACAAGCGCAGCCACAACCTCCATTGCGTTTCCATGAATTTCACCGAAGCCCCTATGCCTTAAAATCTCGTGGTATGTTCCTTGATGAAAATTCCAAAATAAACTAATTTGTTAACTCCCTTACCTTACACTTTTAAGCCATGTGGACAACCATATCATTAGGGGTGACTGGGATAACAAATCAGTGAAGGTGTTTTTTAAATATATTGATTTAATTATTATTTTACATATCGCTATTTATATTAAAATATAATAATATTATTAAAATCCTTTTATATTTGTTAGTTAGTAATAATATATTTATTACTTTAATATGATATTAAATTAATTCTCTCATTTAGATTTTATTTATTATGTAGTATTGAAATTTAATCGATATTGAACATTATTATATTTTAATATAAGTAATGATATCCAATTTTAGCATGCAACTCTTGGTTGATTTCTACAAGTTTAGGTTGACTTTAGCTTAGCCAAGTTTCTTATGCATGATTTCGGTTCCTATATGTGTGATGCATGGATTGGCAATGATTTGTGTATATTGCATATTTTTATGTGATATAAATATATATGGTGTATATGTTGCTCTTTTGGTTGTCCATAGAAGTTAAATTTACCATGTAAGATTTCTTCTTTTGGTTGTAACAAGGACGGTGGTCTATTATCACCATGTTTCCTCCTTGGCTTCATTTTTTGGTTTCCCGTGATTTTTTAGTACAAATTGATGTAATGATGAAGATGAAGTAGCCATGGAGTAAAGGTTTTGGTGTATCCTTTTGTGTATTGGAATAGTTTCGATTTTTGTGAAAACAAAGTGCTGGAATTTTGTTTCAATGAATCTAGTTTCGATTTTTTGGTTCAAAAACAAGTGTTGGATTTTTGTTTCAAGGAATGAAGTTTCAGTTTTGATAAAGTCCTAAGTGCAGGTTTTTGTTTTAATGGAATGAGTTTCAATTTTAATGAAAAGAAGTGCTGTAATTTTTTGTCATGACAAAGATTTGGTTTTATGAAAATCTAGTGTTGGAATTTTTATCTTCAAAGTGACAAAATTTGTTTTTTATGAATTCCATTACTTTTTGTTTACCGAACGGGCCGAATCATGTGGGTAAAGAGTTCGAAGCAAAAAATCCAAGTCTAAGAAGAATATTTTGGGCCTTAAAGGCTTGTAATTATTTTTATGTTTCTAAGATGGACAATCAAAAGTGGATTAATTAATTCATATGATGAATGGAGAAATGAATGCAAATAATATGTGATTGCCTGCTATTTAGAAAATTGTCAAGCTTAGGCCTTGCCATGCATTCATTATGGATGAGATATATAATGAAACAATAGAGAATGGATAATAAATTGCATCTAGATAAGATGGTTTTTAAAAAGTTAAAGCCCAAAAAGATTGAGTGAGAGAGGATGCTCAAGTGAGAGTCCACGGTCCCCAAATGATGGCCCATTTGCATGTGGTGAAATATTACTCCCCATCGGAGGGCATAAATCCTAGATCTTACATGGTTTGGGTATCCTTAAGGATAAGTCCACTTATTGGTAGCAAATGTGACCTCCTACCGAGGCATGGTTTGCAGGTATCTTTAGTGAACGAATCAAATGGTTAAACACTCAATATTTTTTATCAATAAACTGCCCACCGTAGATCTGCTGGTAAAAGTATGGACCAAATTATAAAACTTCTAAAAAATTTAGGCATGAGATGCTTGGTAGTTTTTTGAGTGAGAGGGTCCCAGTTTTTCTTTTAATAGATAAGATGACCCACCATCACTTAGTCTATTATAGATAAGAAAAATAACCATCATATAATGCTTTAGTTTTTTTTTAAGTTTTGTTAAATCTATTATCTTGCATACATGCATCATGATTTTATACAAAGTTCCAATATTGTTGACTACTATGCTCATGTTTTAATAATTTATATTTTCAGACATAATCAACCACAAAATGAATCCACTCACCCTGCTCTTGACTAATAACAAATTGGAAAACGGAGACAATTTTAGTGAATGGAGACGTAACCTTGACATTTTTCTTCAATATGAACGTATTTCATAGGTGTTAACTGAAAATGATCCTACACCTCTAGCTGGAGATTCAACTCCTGAATAAGTCCAACAATATGACCGTTGGCAGAGTGCTGACAAGACTACTAAGTGTTATATTATAGCTTCTGTCAGTGGCATGTTGCAAAAGAAAATTGCTAGTATGAAAACTGCTAGCTCAATGGTCCATCACCTACATGAGATGTTTGGTATGAGGACTAGGTTTGCAAGAGTGAAAGCTATCTAAACCTTTCATAATCTCAGAAAGAAACCTGGTGAATCGGTGCAAGATTACATGATGAAGGTAATCTCTACGGTCACTGAGGCTGAGATGCTTAGGGCGGATATAGATGCGGACATGCAAATGATTATGATCATCAATAGGTTAAACTCTTCTTTTCAGCAGTTTATGTTGGACTACGAGCTAAACAACAAGGATTACACCTTGAGCGAGTTGATGAATACCCTTCAGAACACGGAGGAGATATTGAATATCAAGGCTTATGGGCTCGAAGCTAATGTAGCATCTTCTGCTAAGCCCAAGGGTAAGGGCAAGCAGAAGAATAAGGGTCTATTAAAAAAGAAGGCCCAAATAGGGGTCAAGGCCAAACCCATGAAAAAGCAGGCCAAAGAGAACATTAAAGGAAAATGTTTCCACTGTGATGAGATGGGATACTGGAAAAGAAACTGTCTAGTTTACCTTGAGTCCCACAAAAGCAAACAATGTATGGGTTTCCTAAGTTTGTTAGGAACTAGAAATGTGGCAGATTTATCTGTTTCTTAGATATTAGATTCAGGAGCCACTAACCATAATTGCAATTCATTGTAGGGGTTCCAGCAAAAAAGAAGACTATCTAAAGGCCAATTTCAAGTCAAGATAACAGAAGGTTCCTATGTTTCAGCAGAATCAGTGGGAGTAGTTATCTTGGACTTTCCTAGTGGTTATAGGTTATATTTGGAGGATGTTTATTACATGCCAATGATTGTAAGGAACATGATTTCTATTTTTTGTCTAATAAAATCTAGTTATTCCTTATATTTTGGAAAAATTGTTTCAATATATGAGAATAAGGATTTTACTTATGATGCGATAATTAAACAGTAATTGTTTTTTATAGAACCTATGTCAGGCTCACTAAACACCACATAATTGATAAAACCAAGACAATCCAATAACTCTAGCATTAATTCAAAATATCTTTGGCACTTAATAATGGGTCATATCAATCAGAAAAGACTTGATAGGTTAGTGAAGGATGGGATCCTTATGGGCTTGGATAGTGATCCATTACCCACCTATGAATCTTGTATTGAAGGAAAAATGACCAGAGCCTCATTTCCTTCTAAAGGAAACAGATCTGAATCCACGTTGGACCTGGTACATACTGATGTGTATGGGCCCATGAATGTACAAGCTAGAGTATGTTATGAATATTTCATAACCTTTATAAATGATTACTCAAGAAATGACTATTTGTATTTGATGCATAAAAAGAGTGAATCCTTTGAAAAGTTTAAAGAATTCAAAGCTGAAGTTGAGAAGCAACTAGGCAAGCCATTAAAACAACTTTGATCAGATCAAGGTGGTGAGTATTTTTCTGGAGAGTTTCAGTAATATTTAATTGAGAATGGAATTGTTTCCAATTTGTCAGCTCCTTGAACACCTCAACAGAATGGTGTAGCTGAGAGGAGAAATAGAACTCTATTGGAAGTGGTAAGATCAATGATGTTTTACGCTAGCCTTCTAGAATCATTCTGGGGATATACCATATAAATGGCAACATATCTTCTTAACTTTGTTCCATCCAAATCGGTGCCTAAAATACCTAAGGAGTCGTGGATTGGATGAGTCTAAAACACCTAGGGAGTTGTGGATTGGCCGAGTGCCTTCATTGAGGCACTTAAGGACTTGAGGCTGCCCAGCTCATGTTCTTAAGCTTAAATCCACAAAGATGGCATCAAGGTCAGAAGTATGTTTATTTGTAGGATATCCTACAGGTACTCGAGGGTACTATTTTTACAGTCCTCAGGATAGGAAGGTATTTGTGTCGACAAATGCGACCTTTTTAGAGGAAGAGTTTATGAGAAATAACAAAGGAAGAAGTGAAGTAGTACTAAAGGAGTTAGCTATTTCATCCAAAAAAAGAGTTGTTTTGGATATAACAGAATAAGATATCGAAATGGATTCAAGAGTTGAATCGGAAGTACAACCTGAACATCAAGTTATGCCTAGACGTAGTGGGAGAATTTGTGAGACAACTAGATAGTATTTTGGTTTAGGAGAAGGCTTAATTGCCATCTCAGACTAAGAGGAAATGGATCCCATTACATATACACAGGCTATTAATGATGTTAATGTAGAAAAATGGCTTAAGACAATAGAATCGGAAATAGATTCCATGTACACTAGTGAAGTCTGGGTCTTTGTAGATCTACCACCAGGTATAAAAGCCATAGGGTGTAAATGGATCTACAAAAGGAAAAAAGGATTGGATGAAAAGGTAGAGACCTTTAAAGCTAGATTGGTAGCTAAATACTATACTCAAAAGGAGGGTATAGACTATGAGGAGACTTTTTTTTCGGTTATTATGCTTAAGTCCATCAGGATTCTTTTGGCCTTAACAGCCTATTTTGATTATGAAATATGTCAAATAGATGTCAAGACCGCATTTCTTAATGAAGATCTTGAGGAGACCATTTATATGACCCAACAAGAAGGATTCATTGAGCCAGGAAATGAGCATAAGGTTTACAAGTTGCAAAGGTCCATTTATGGACTTAAGCAAACATCTAGGTCTTGGAACATTAAGTTTGATAAGTCTATCAAAACCTATAGGTTCATACAAAACCTAGATGAGCCTTGTCTTTATAAAAGAATACAAGAAGGTAAGGTTACATTCCTAATCCTGTATGTTGATGACATTCTGCTCATTGGGAATGATGCAGGAATGTTATCTACAGTTAAAGGATGACTGGATGAACAGTTTTCAATGAAAGATTTGGGAGAGGCTAACTATTTTCTAGGGATCAAATTTATAAGGGATCGTAAGAACAAACAGATAGCCTTATCTCAATTAAACTAGATTGAGAATATGCTCAATAAGTTCGCCATACAAGATTCCAAGAGGAGTTTCACACTTACTAGGCATGGAATCAAACTTTCGAAGGAATAAGCACCTAAAATCCAAGAGGAGGTTGAACACATGTGTAATATTCCATATGCTTCAACAGTTGAAAGTTTAATGTATGCAATGCTTTGCACTAGACTGGATATTTGTTACGTAGTGGGACTGGTAAGCAGATTTCAGTCCAATCCAGGAATGGAACATTGGATTGAGGTTAAATGTATACTTAAATATCTTCGTAGGGCGAAGAACTTAATGCTTGTTTACTCTGGAAGTAACCTTATTCTGATAGGATATACAGATTTTGATTTTCAATCAGATGTTGACTTAAGGAAATTAACTTTTAGTTCTATATTTACTTTTGGATGTGGAGCTATAGTTTGAAGGAGTATCAAGCAATCTTGTATTGCTGATTCGATTATGGAGGCTGAGTATGTTGCTGCTTGTGAAGCAGCAAAAGAAGTAATCTGGCTTCGGAAGTTCCTAAATGATTTGGAGGTAGTTCCAAAGGTAGAAAAAGCCATTACACTTTATTGTGATAATAGTGGGGCAGTGGCTAATTCTAAAGAACCTCGAAACCACAAAGCTACCAAGCATATTGAGCGAAAGTATCATCTCATAAGGGAGATAATACAATGTGGAGAGGTGGATGTGGTAGATTTCCATATAACAAAACCTTGTTGATCCATTCACAATGACATTGACTCAAAAGAGCTTTGAGGGTCATCTAGAAGGGATGGGAATAAGAGATATGTCAAACTTGCTTCAGGTTAAATGGGAGATTGTTAGAGTTATGTAAATATAGTGCCTTAGAAAGAAAGTGTATTTACATTTACCTTCTTCAGATACAGTTTTGTAATGAAAACATTTATTATTAATAAAACAAAAGAGCTTGGTTTTATTTGTGTGAGCATTATATATTAAGTAAAAAAGGTACCAAGATTATTTTGTAAGTAATATACATATACATAGAGATGTATGGGAAACATGTATATTATAAGAATCTAAATTGATTGATTCACAGTTGATTCACAGTTGTAGTGTTGCAATTTATCTCCACGTAAGTAAAGGAGTTTATTTCAAGGGAATGATGAGTTTCATATCATGATAGTAGTTGACTATTGATAATGGAATTATTAAATAAATCTAGAATCAAGTATGTTTTCAAGAATAAAGTAGGCTGTTACTTTAATCTTAAAACATACAACTTAAGCATTCGCTTATTATGAACCACAATCTTAATGAGTGGTGAACTCGTATGTTCTTCATTATAATTCCTGATCTGATTGGAATAGATTTTTACAGAGTATTAATCTAGTGTCTGCATGTTGGAATTATCAATTGAAACATATATAAGGGAATATTCACTCAAATAAAGAGTTTATAGTGCTATCATCACTTCTAGATGTTTTAAGGAGATTTGGTGATTAAACTGGCGTCAGTAGTTTGATGGACTAGCTACCTATCAAGTCTTAACATTAAGATGAGATCTTGTGTGTTAATCACCATATAAAGTAAAACAGGAGATCTAGAAGGAAAAACCAATATAAGGGCAAAACGGTAATTTTACCTTTTATTGGGCGGATGGTTATAATAAGATTTTAAATAGGGTTTACAATTGGACATATGATATGTGTTCTCATAATATTTAATAATTCAAGAATTCAACCAATTGTCTTTAATGGAATGACATTTAGTTAATAAGCTAGAATTAATTCTAATGAGATTAAGTTAATTCTAGGCTTATTGGAGCTTGAATTATCAAAGTCTAATAAGATTCTCCACTTGGCTTCAAGGAAGGTTATCAAGCTAAGTAAGAAATATAAATAGAGGTTTTAGAAGCCCATAATTGAATGTTGGGCTTGTACTAATTAATGGTTAATTAAAAACCAAAATGTTCATTTAGAAATGGGTTAGACTTTGGTTTAATATAATTGATTAGATTAATTATATTAAAACATTTTTTTTTAAAATGAAGGATCAATTTTGATTTTATTAGGGTTGAATATGCAGCTGCACATTTGACATTAAAATGCTAAATAAAGATGGTCTTTTTTTATGGTTTATCATCATTAAATGGAGTTATGAACTTACCATTAAATGGTTTAATGATTATCTTTTAATGTAATCATGTAACCTATTAGCATTGATTGGATTAAAGAAGAAAGATATACATTGGATGGACCATCTTCCTTCTTACATTATTAAAACCCAAAATTAACATGATAACATTTAGGTTAATAGACTTTTCATATAGTCATCTTAAAGATAAATGATAAGAGTCTCATTTAATGGCTTCTTTATGATTGATTAAATGAAGAAATGATGCATTGGATGGAAGACTCTTCTTTCCT
>JANTNU010000003.1:3411988-3423134 GCA_024752395.1 Erythroxylum havanense
GGCTAGATACAAAAACCATCATGGTGGAGAAACATCATCATGAAGAAATCTCAAAGGTAGAAGAGAATGTGTTTTCGAAGATTTGAGGGAAGGAATTGAGTCTTTAAAGAGACCCAGATGACTGATAGTCGACTGGTAGGGTATTAGTCGACTAATAAAAATAAAAGGAGTGGGGGTTGTCTGATATAAAACTAGTCGACTAGTCGAAGCCACTTAGTTGACTGGTTTGGAAAAATATGTGTATTAGTCGACTATAGCTATAATACTCGACTGAAGCATTTAAACACCTTATCTCTTGATGCAATAATCAACAAGCCAATCAACAATTACTCGACTAATTCCTCAACCTCAGTCGACTTAAACTTCAATTAGTCGACTAGAATATTTCTAAACTCCAGAAAAATCACATTTTAGCCTAAACGTAGACCATAAAGATGTATTCTCAGATGGAATTGCAGATTTGCCTAATATCTTGACCATTTTGATATGATAGTGTATGCAGAAAAATAAATTCAACCAAAAGAATTTAAATCACACATACCAAGTGTCAATTTAATGTTCACAAATACTTTTTATTAAAAGAACTATCATCATGTAAATCAACAATATATGTATTTCCATGTTTCAAACTAATGAAAGCAACATTTTTCAATAACTTTACCTTTGTTGTTGTCTCCAAATGTGATATATCCTTGATTCTTTGGTATGATTTCTGCAAATAAGTTCTTGTCTCCACTCATATGCCTTAAACATCCACTATCAATGTACCATGTGCTTGGTGGATTTTCATTCCTTGCTTGTACCTACAACTGAAACATTCTTTCTTTTCATTGGTACCCAAGCCATTTTGGGTCCATTTTGGTTAGTCATATAAACCACATTAGGAGGTGTTGTACCTTTTACCACCCAAATTTTCTTTACATTAATACGTCTTCTAATACTTTTACAAGCAATTTCTATATGACCATCTTTCAAGCATTTACCACATTTTGCAACTTTTCCATCTTTAGTAAACTTAGAAATTAAAGAACAATCTCTATCAAAAGGATCATATCCTAAACCATGTTTAGAAATTGAATATCTTTGTAAAGATAACATCTTTTCAAATTTTCATTCCCACCAGCAAATTTTTCAACCACATAAGAAAATTCCTTTCTAAGTCTATCAAGGTCACAAGTAAGATTTTCTGTTTCAACAAGGCATATAGAGTGGTCTTCCTTAGGGCAATCTAAATCATCAATAGTCTCATGCAAGACATTATTTTCAACAACTAGATCTCTTATTTTCTTTCTCAACCTCTTGTTGATTTCAATAGCTTCTTCAAAATCAATTTGTAAAGCATTAAAAGAATCTCTAAGATCTTGATCAATGGATGTTACCTCATCTTCATCATCACTTGTTAAGAAGCTATTTGCCATAAGAGCTAATTTATTTTCATCATTGTTTTGATATGCTTCCTCAACATCACTCTAAGTGGCTACTAGGCTAGCTTCCTTTTTCCCTTTGTCATACTTGTCATTTTTCTGAAAATTTGAAGTGAAGGATGGGCTTTTGCATTCTTTAGCATGATGTCCTCTTTTCCCACATTTCCAACACTCTTCATTGCTTTTCTTTTCTTCATAGCTTTTGGTCTGTCTTTCCATGGTGTACTTCTTTCTTTCTTCATTTCTTCCACCATGTAATTCTCTCTTCCTATTCTTGAGTAGTCCTTTGAACTTTGTCAAGTTTATGGTATACGTTGCTAGTTCTTCGTCTTCTTCCTCCTCATCTAACTCTTCATCGCTTTCATCAACAGAAGAAGTGTTAGCTTTAAAAGCAATTGATTTTTGTGACTTACCTCTACCTCCTCTTGATTTGAGGTTAATCTTATAATTTATGAGTGATCCCACCAAGGCATTGAATTCCAAACGATTGAGATCTTTAGACTCCATAATGGTTGTGACCTGCGAGTCCCATTCTTTTGGCAATGAACGTAGAATCTTTTTCACCTTCTCGCTATCCATCATGTGCTTTCCAAGATTTCCTAATCCATTGATAATTTCTACAAAACGATCAAGCATAGTGGAAATAGACTCACTTTCCTTCATGACGAACATTTCATAGTCATGGAGTAGCATGTTGATCTTTGTTTCTCGAACTTGGTTGGTTCCTTCGTGAGTAATGTGAAGTCTCTCCCACATTTCTTGAGCGCTAGTGCACGAGTTCACTCTATTTATTTCCTTAATAGTGAGAGCGCAGTATATCAATTTCATTGCTTTTGCATTTATGTATGCTTGCTTCCAATCATTGTCGTCATACTCCAGCTCTGTTTTTCTCTCGCCATTTTCTTTTAATGGAACATGTAGACCGAAGATGATGATCATCCAATATTTTACTCCCTCGCTTATAATATTATATTTCATAGGATTTTTCCAAGAAGAGTAGTTAGTACCATTAAACAAAGGAGGGCGATTATTAGTGTTACCTTCTTCCGCTAGATTGTTGTGTGCCATCCCTAGATACTTCTGCTCTGATACCAATTGTAAACGATCTAGAAGGGGGGTTGAATAGATCTTTAAAGCTTTTTGTAAAATTCTACAATAAAATCAGAAGTTAATTCACACAAAAACAATTTAAACAAATTTAAATGAAAAGAGTAGGGAAGAAGATCAAACACTGTTTTTATAGAGGTTCGGTGCTAAGACCTACGTCCTCTACCTAAGCTCCCACTTAGGATTTGGCAAACCACTTTACTACACACTTTTTAGTTTAGTGTGAACTCTTACAACACCATTTGATTTCCGGCTCAAGTTACCTTTACAACCAATTTGTTTTCCAGCACAAATCCTACCTTTACATCCGATTTGTTTTTCGGCACAAATCCTACCTCCCAAGTGATTCTCCTCTAATCACTCAACTCACAATAAAGATGATAAATAATTGAAGTAAGGCTCAATATTGCTAGATACACTTGAATGTGCAGAGAGAAATTTAGAGTAATAAAAATGATGATTATGAAAGATGATCAGAAAGCTTTTCTATTTTTTGACTCTTATTGATCTCTTGATCTTCCTCTATTTATTTGCAGGCTTCTAGATCAATATAGACGTTATAGATCATCTATTCGCCGTTGCTTGATATCTCTTAGCCGTTCCTTGATTTCCTCCTTTCCATTTATGATTGATCTGGATGAATTTTGCTCAGTTTCACCTGAAAGTCGACTGGTTGACTAGTGCTAGTCGACTGGAATCAGTGTTTTTATGAAAAATTTCATCTTCACTCCACGATCAGTCGACTGGAATGATTGTAGTCGACTGGAATGATTATCCAACTTACTGGTCCTTTGCTTTTAGTCAACTTAATAGATTTCGGTCAACTGGTTTAAACCCCACTTTACATAAATGATAATTCTCAGTCGACTTGGAATGTTCTGGTCAACTGGGGCCAGCTACAACGGACATATTTCAGATAATCTTGAACTTTAAATGTTGGGATACATATCTTTGATTATAATCTTCACAACAATCATCTTTTGCACATTGTTTATCTCTTGAACATTGGTGATGATCACTGACTTGATTTGCATGATGTCTATCTTTTGATTTGTAGGTATGTCACTCTTAAATTGTATTAATCCTTTAATTGCAATCCAAATCACTTGAAATAATTTCTTAACCAATTCTATATATTTTATTATTTTCAAAACATAAGTAGGATTTAATTTGTCAACCACCATTGGTCCAACAATTTTTATTCTGTCCATTTAATTAATTAATAATTCATAGATTTTACTATTTAATTATTTGGAGTTGTGGTTTGTGACTGAATTATTGTTTGGCGATTGATATTGTGTTGATTTTGGATTTAATTTAATTACTTTGTTTTGGGTCAAAACTTTGTATTGAGATTTTAGCGAAATTGGTAATTATTCAAGGTGGCTTGAATTATTTGGATCTTTTTATCTATTGCTGGCATTAATTCAGTTTAAGCGTAAAAGTCGAGCATTGGTGTTAGTATCCTTAGTTCTATTTTACTAGTCTAGTGGCAGTTAATAAATTGGGATTTTTGGGAAAATATTTTTGTAACGATTTGAGGTGACTCGGTTGTTAGTTTAAAAGCTCGATTTTAATTCTTGGTTCAATTATTTTAACTCCTATATCTTTTTAAGTGATGATTGCCTGCGCTATTGAACTGAAGGATTCTGTTTATCATTGTTAATTACTTGTGTTTGTTTTCTTATTTAATTCACTCATTGTTATTTCAAATTTCTCATTTCAATTTTTAAAATACCAAAAACAAGTCCTTTGCGTTTATTTTCATTCGTTGAAATTTTTAGCAGTAATTGTTAAAATCAACTCCATTTTATAGTTTAGTTTGCATTGCATCTAGTAACTTAGGAAATTAATTTCACTTTTGGTTCCTCAAGAGAACGACCCGAAGTTGCGCTATACGCAATTCTTGGTTAAATTTTTGAAGTAACCCCAAGGCGACAATTGGAAAAAAAGGTTATTTCACCCACCTTCGGATGATATATAAGAGAACCTACATGACTACCAACTCACAAGGGATAGGCAACCAAGAATCAGAATACCTAACAGAAGATAAACTGAATTAGACATGGTTGAATTTGCATGTTTCATGGCTAAAAATGTATAAAATAAGGCTCTAGAAACCTATGATGAAGCCATGAGAAGTAAAGATGCTAAAAATTGGAAAAAAGTTTGTGAGAAGGAATATTCTTCATTAATGAAGAATAAGACTTGGACTTTAGTCCCTAGACCCTATAAAGCCAAATTAATTAAGAATAAATGGCTGTTTAAATTAAAAGGAGTAACTGAAGCAAAACCTAGAATTTACAAAGCTAGGCTTGTAGCCAAGGGATTTAGGCAAAAAGAAGGAATAGACTATAGGGAGATATTCACTCCAGTAGTTAAATTCAAGACAATTAAGCTTATTTTAGTCCTAGCAACTTTATGTGATTGGGAAATCCATCAAATGGATGTTAAGATAGCTTTCCTATATATATGGAAAGCTAGAAGAGATCATATATATGAAGCAACCAATCGGATTTGAGGACAAAAACAAGCTGAACCATGTTTACCTATTGCAAAAATTGCTATATGGGCTCAAGCAAGCTCCTAGACAATGAAACAAGAAGTTCCATGAGGTTGCTATTAGTATCAACTTCATTAGAAGCTCATATGATTACTGCCTATATTACAAAGATCTGGGGGATGACTAAAGCAATGTTTATATTAGTCTATGTAGATGATCTCATCATCACAGGGAAGGACTTGAATAGAATTCAAGAGGTTAAGGCTGAATTGTGCTCTCATTTTGAAATGAAAGACCTAGGGGAAACACAGAAGCTTTTAGGAATGCAGATTATCAGAAAGAGGAGGGAAGGAAAGCTATGGCTTGTCCAAAGAAACTATATTCGAAAGATACTAGCTCAATTTAATATGGATCAAGCCAAACCTACTTCAGTTCCTTTAGGAACTCACTTGCAGATGGTTTCTGACAAGTGCCCTAAGACTGAAGAAGAACATAAAGCTCTGACTCACTATCCCTATGATGTAGGTATTGGAAGCTTAATATACCTCATGCTATGCACAAGGCCTGATTTAGCCTATGCTATAAGTATCCTAAGCAAGTTCATGGCCAATCCAGGTTTAGAACACTGGCAAGGGCTCAAAAATGTTCTCAGATATGTATCTGGAACAATGAACTATGGATTATGCTTCACTAAAAGGGAGCTAATCATATGCAAATATCTGTCTCTACATGGCTTTATGGATGCTGATTATGTAACAGACAAGGACTCAAGATGTCAATCTCAACATACATATTTACACTATCAACAAACACAATATGTTGGAAATCACAACAACAATCAGTGGTAAGTTTATCTAACACGGAGGCAGAATATTATGCAATAACAAAAGGTGTAAAAGAATTAACATGACTATCAGGAATTTTGAAGGAAATAAACACAGAAATCACCACATCCGTATTATATACGGATAGTCAGGTGCATGGTACCTGAGTCGCGATCCAGTCCTCCATGAACGATCCAAACACATTGATGTGCGACTGCATTTCGTCAGAGATCAAATCTTTAAAAGAACTTTCAATCTGGAAAAAATACAAGGTGAAAAAAATCCATAAGATTTCAGTACAAAAATTCTAATACAAAAGAAGTTTATTTTTTGCAGGGACTACTTATAAATCATGGAAGCCCCTTGATACCGAAGTCAAATCCGGCAAATCTCACAAAGGGGTGAAGATTAAGGTTTTGGGTTTTGGGGATTTTTCTAGGGTTTTTTTTTCAATTTGAGCTACGATTGGTGAAATAGGAGGGAAGCCACATGAAATTGAAGACGCTTTTGACAGATCTCACAAATTCTGGCGAAAACTAGGGTTTCAGGTTTTTCCTAACACTCTCAGGTTGTTGCTCTGAGCTGAAAATGATGGAGTAAAAGGGAAATTTGTGATAGAAAACACGTATACTCCAACAAATTCAACTCAGATACTACAAGAATACATGAAAGAATGAAGAACAGAAATGAAGCATGTGTTTATGACTGAGAAATGTCGAAGAGAGAAGTGAAGGAGTTCTCAATGTTTCTACTTCAGGCAATAATGGTCCAGCATATATACACACCCACGTGATTCATAACTAGTCAGAAGCATCCATCAGCTGAGTGTTGGTACAAATGTAGGTGCTCCTTTTCGTTTCTTCAATGGTTTAACACAAGTTGAAGGATTCATGGCAGTTATCTATAGGGTTTGGGATCGTGAGGTGTTTAGGTATAAAGCTTTCCACTTAACGTAGAAACTGAAGTTTGCTAAATTAACTATCAAGTAATTTAGTAAAGCACGGGCTAGGGATTTGAAAGAGTTAGGAGTAAAGTTTTGATAGATATACAACATTAGTGTTATTTGAATCCTCATAATGTTAGTTTATGGATTCAAGAAGCGGATCGATTAAAGAATTACAAATAAGCTTTGAGATTGCAGAATTCTAGTATGAGACAAAAAGCTCGACATATTTGGCTTAAAGAAGTGGATGTTAATTCTAAATTCTTTCTGGCTTCTTTATTAGCTCAAACGAATGCTAGTACCATCATAGAATTGAAGGATGAGATAGGTAATATGATTTTTGATCAGTTGGAGCTTTCTGACCACATTCGTCGTTACTTTGCCAACTTAATGCATGACACTATAATCTAGCAAAGTGAGTTTAGGTAAGAAATGTTTTGGAGTATTATCTAGATCAGTCGATCCAGGAGATGCTCACTACACCATATACATCACTTCAGGTGAAAAAGGTGATGTTTCGATTACATAGTTCAAAGGTGTCGGGTCCTGATAGGTTTCTAGCTAGTTTTTTTCCAACAAACTTGGGACATTATGGGGCCTCTCTTAACGATGGCTGTATTGGAGTTCTTTTCTTTTGGTTCTTTGTTAAAGGAGATTAACCACACGTTTATTTGTCTAGTTCCTAAGACAGATAGGCCCTCGATGAATACAGATTACAGCCCAATTTCTTGCTGCTCAACGGTCAATACAATTATTACTATTTTACTAGCAGATAGATTGAAAGTTATGTTGACAGAGGTGGTCAATAAGGCACAGGGTGCTTTTCTACCATCAAGAAGCAGTGGTGACAATATACTGATTTTGTAAGAGTTATTAGGAGAGTATCATACTGGGAAGCCCAATAAAAGTTTTTCTTTGAAACTTAATTTATTCAAAGCCTATGATACCATTATCTGGGAATACTTAAAGTTGTGTTTGGAAGCAGTTGGTCTATCGGAAAGGTTTTGGCATTAGATTCTACAATGTATCTAAACTACCTCAATGAGTGTGTTGAATGGGATTCCAATGAGGTTTTTTTCATTATGAGAGGGATTAGGCAAGGGGATCCTCTCTCCCCTTACCTATTCGCTCTGGCTGTGGAGGGATTTTCAAGACCTGTATCTAAACTTGTGGCTAGTAATGGTTTGTTCCATTATCATTATAAATGTCAGGAGTTGAAGTTGTCCAATTTGCTTTATGCTGATGATGTTATCTTATTTTGCAAGGCTGAACCTCAAGTTATTATGATGATGATGAACAAGGTGTCCACTTTTTCTGGTTAGTTGGGGATGGAGATAAATGAGCAGAAGAGTGATGTGTATATTTCTTCTGATATTCATAATCTTAAATGGATAAGTAATATGGTGGACTTTGCAAGACAAGGAATCCCTTTTCGCTATTTGGGAGTCCATATTACCACTAGTAAGCCTAAGTATTTAGATTTTACTCCTTTGATAGAAAAATTGAAAGCTCGAATTCTTGCTTGGTAGAATAGATTCTTATCTTTAGCTGCTAGAGTCACTCTTTATCACATATACACTGGGCAACTTATATGATACTTCCAAAGAAAGTGATTAAGGATATAAAGAGGGTATTAAAATCATTCCTTTGGTCTGGAAAAATAGAGAATAGTAAAAGGGACAAAGTGAAATGGAGTGAAATTATCCTTCCTAAGAAGCATGGGGGTTTGAGCGTCATTTCTATTTCTCAAATGCAACAGGCTATGCTTCTTAAGAGGATTTGGAGATTATTTGTAGATAAGGAAGTCTTGTGGGTGAAATGGGTGCAGATTTTCCACCTTCATACTCAAAGTTTGTGGTAGCTACAATGTAACAATTGTTATTTGTGGATTTTTAGGGTATGTTGAATCTTAGGGAACTGGTTTATCTTTGCTTGAAGTGTATGTTAGGGGATGGAGATGACATTCGAATGTGGTATGAGAATTGGCCAGATTTCAACCTTTTTTGGTTGCATGAGGATCTATAGGTGTTACAGAACAAGATCCATAAGGAGGCTACAGTTGCATGGCTCAAACAAAAGTGGGATAGACTCATACTGTATGTCATTTTCATATACTAGAGAATTACTTACCGGAGATGTCAAATGTAAGTAAGAAGGATAAGTTGATAAGGACTTCACAATTAAGTGGAATGTTCAATAATAAATTAGCTTATAACTTACTGGTTGAGCCATAGGAATTAGTCCCGTGGATAGATATAGTGTGGAAGCAGGCTATGTGCCACAAAGTTGTCATTTTCTTATAGTGGATGATCAAAAGCAGATTAAGGACTAAAGACCGTTGGTTTGGGTCTTATGATCCCTTATGTGTCTTATGTAACATATGAATGAGACGAGAAATTATTTGTTCTTTAAATGTAGTTATAGCAAATCGGTATGGAGCGTAATTTTGTATTTGATTCGACTCCCAAGGTTCTCGTTTATATGAGATGGTGTATTGGAATCTATCATTCGGTATACTAAACCTGGGCACAAGGATGGACTACTAATCAAGACTTCTTTCCAGATGGTTATTTATTATATTTGGAGGGAAAGAAACAGGAGAATCTATAATAATGTGGAGCTGCACAAATCTGAATTTTTCGAGGTAATTGTCAACATAATTAAAAAGACTATCTTTGCTAACAAGAAACAGGACTCCATCAGCCATCAACTCAGATCGTTATGGTTAATTTAAATCTTTTGTTGTAATTGCTGTATTTTTGAGTAGTGTAGATTAGTTTTTGACTGTAAGATCCTTAGTGAGGATCGTATACAAGTTTTTTGCCTTGTTAATATAATTGCATTTAATTTCCAAAAAAAAGTTTCTCAGCCTTCTTGTGATTTATATCACTTTTTATTATATATATATATATACACACACACATGCGTGTGTGTGGGCGAAATAAATTTACGATGTTTTAAATATGGTTTATAAAATGTATAATCTCATGTTTAGACTTAAGGATAAATTTGTATAGAAGAAAACAAATAAGCGAGAACAAATATGAAAATTTTTACACAAGTTGAATCAATTAGACATGTTTATATTTTTGAGAGTTCAACGGGGTTGTTTTATTATATTAGTCAACAATTTTTCTTGTAATTCAATAAAAATTTGAATTATAACAAAAGCTTATTTTAAATAAAAGTAATTATTGTAAATACAATATTTAATATTATCTTTTTTTAATGATGGTTATTAGTATGATCATGTTTTCTATTCGTAATTTGTTTAATTTTTCACATATTCATATCCGACTTATAACATAATTGTAATTGTGATCTAAGTTATATATTTAATGAAAAAATATCTGTAACACTAACACAACATGTTTTGACTTGTATATTTATTTTTAACTTTTAGAAGAGGATATCTCTTGAATTATACTTTTCTCTAAGGTCGTATATTCAAAAAATTATAAAACACTCTGGTTCTGCCGGATTCTGGCGGAACTGAACGTCGTTTGGATCCATGAGTTGGCTGCTTTCTGTAGTGACTTCGACGTGAAGGTCCCTGCAAAACAAAGAAGGCACGTTGGGGGTTGTGTCCCGATTAACCCCTCCGACGCTCAAGTCAGTCTTTTGGTGAAGGTGGGGTTGATGAATGCAGAGAAAACTAGGTTATGATTGCGTACCTCTATCACGGTGGAATTATACCTTATATATGGAGCAGTAGCTAGGTTTTGGTCTTTACGTGTGCATGGAGGTCTCTCTCATGCGGACGGGCTGAGAAGAGCATGGATTGGGCTTGGGCTTGACATAGCAATTAGGTAGGAGATTGATCTTTGAAGAATGGACCGATTGGCCCATGGGTCGTTTTGACTGGGTTCGGGCCCAGCACCGCTGGCCCGACTATAAGCCCCCTCTCCTCGAGTCTGAGCGAAGAGAAGGGTCGGAGGAGTATGTAGAGATTTTGTAGCTCGTACATGGGACGACTCGTAATTGGGACGATCGGTCGGGCATTGGGATGTAGCTCGTCTGTGGGACAGCTTATGAAGTGGTCGATTAGTCGGGCATTGTCGTTGTAGCTCGTATATGGGACGGCTCGGCTAGTCCTGATCGATCGGATGCCGACTGGTTGTGCGTGGCTGCTCATACTGGGATTGGTCGACTGAGTGCCCCAACTGATCGGCCTCGGCACTTATTGCGCGACAGCTCACGTTGAAGCAGATCGGGTGGTCATCATTGGTGGGCGCGTGAAAGTACTTGAAGCATTTATTGTTTGACGACGCGTGCCCTCTGACAGCTTTTCAGAATCTGAAACGTATCGTCTTTGTAACCGTTGTGCAGCTGTCCCGTACGTCCC
>JANTNU010000003.1:3434530-3450851 GCA_024752395.1 Erythroxylum havanense
TTCGATTCGCATTCGATTCGGAATTCTGCCTTTCGAGTTTCTCCGCTTTGTTATTCGTATTTCCGATACACAATTTTCTGAGTATTCGTTTCGCTCCGATGATGCGATTTGTATTCCGATTAGCGATTTCTCGCTTTTCGATTTTCCGTCTTTCCTTTCTGTTTTTCGGTTGGGATCCGGTTCCCAGATCGGGTCCCAACATGTTACAATAAGGATCGTTACTTCTCCAACCATAATTTGCCTCATTGTAGTTTCCAAAAGATCCTTGCTCCCTATAATATACCTCCTCTATGATCGTTCTTTCCATTTCTTCTTGGAATTCGGCTCTTTAGATGTCTCATTCTCACTTTAAAATGTCTTAATATGTCTTTACTTTATGCCCCAAACGTCTTCTTATTTTTCTTTGTTTATTAATTATTTAAAACAAATGATAGTGAAAAAGCCTTAGAATAAAGAAATAAACTAATCGCCTCCTTAGTAACGACACCAAAAACTTAATTGCAGTTTTCTAATATGAGTAAGTTTTAATATTTAACCTTGATATTCTGCAAGCGTACTGGTCATTCGCGTAGTACCTAAGGTGTCGATCCTATAAGGAGAGTTAATCTAATCCTAGAATCTAAGATTGGAAACTATTAAACAAAAAATTAATAGGCAATGAATTTAAACATGAGAACTAAATAAATCAAACAAACCAAATCAAATAACAAAATAATAATTGACAATTAACACTTAACGAAAACAATCAATGAACAACGATTAACAATTTCATATTAAAAATAAATAACAAATAATGGAAATCGATTGATTTATTGAACGATGATATCACATCCTAGAATTCAACCTAGTGAGTTAACCAAAAGAGAGAAAGGGAAAATTATCTATCTTTAATGCTAACCTAACCAATTATGATTTATTGAATTAATAGTTCTAGATGATCGTAGGGTCAATTACTCTCTGTCAAGTTATAATTGAACCCTGAAGCATAAACCCTAATCAGATTATAGGAAGTTGTAATCTCTCAATTAATAACCTATCCAAAACCTAATTAGTTCTTAAGTTCTCTAATAAACAATTAGAAGCCTATAAGTGATCTCTCTACACAAGATTTACCAACTTGATTTAATTTTGAATCTATTAAATTACCTAACTCTCGTTAACCCAATTTAATCATTTTTCTCGATTAATCCTCTCAGTTTATTATTGAGATATGAAGTGCATAATTAAACCATAATTAATTCAATAAATACATAAAACAATTAAATTTCATTAAATCAAAAATAATATTCCAAAGGTGAGTATAGAACATCAATTAACAATTCAATTCTATCATCAAACTATATATCTCAATTCTACAATCAAACAAAAATGAAATACTAGGAAATAGAACTTGAATGGATGATGGGAGCCTGCGACTTCAAAAAGCTTCTTATTCTGGGAAGCATGTTAAGTCAGTGTCGTCTTCCTCTTCTCTCTTTCTTCTTCTCTTTCTTGATCTGTCAAAGTTCTCTCCTTTACGGTTTCGTTATGGTGGCAGATTAAAAGCTCCTTCTTTATGTTCTACTTGTTCTATTTATGTTCTTTTGTGTTTAGGGTTAAACTAGGGATTTTTTGAAATTCAAAAGGTCCCAAAAAAAACCCTGAAACATGAAGTTTGGGATTGGCTACACATTTGCCAGACCTAGGTCACGATCGTGGCCTATTGTGCCATGATCATGGGCTATTGTTTAGGCCTGAATCTCTCCGAAACTTCTCTGTTCTTCAATATTGACCCGAAATATTAACAAACACATCAAGGTACCTCAAAACTATCATATTTAAGCTTAAAGGATTGCTCTAACCTATAGAGCACTTAAAACACAAGTAAATCACAAACTAACACAATTCTACCCTAAATACATACTAAACAATCGAATAAATACCTAAACACATATCAAGCTATACCCTAAAATATGATGCATTTTACACCTATCACACTTATTGCAAATTGATTGATATATTAAAGATTATTTGGATGTTATGTGTAAATGTCATGCATATTATAATGAAAACTATTTTTCTAGAAAAAAGAAGAGGTTTCATTACCTAATAAACTTTTGATTTTATAGGATTGAAGGATAATGTGTAAAGTTTTAATATACATGAATTAAAAATCTTCTTAATTAAGCCAGTAAAAAAAAGAAAATCATTATTTGGATATTTTATTTTCCCTTATTAATTTTGCACAATGGCTTACCGTCTTATTACGTTTTATCTCCTATATAAATAGTTTTTTCTTAATAAAATGTTCACAATCTCCATTTATTTTTTTTCAATGTACATATAAGATTTCTAATGGATAAAAATAAAAATTGGTGTTTTTAGTTAATATAAATAGTTAAGCTTATAGTAGATCAATAGGAAAAGAGTTTTGAGATCACAAATTTTCAAGAGCAAAATTTCAATTCTTGGTTGGATCTTTGGATTGTTAATATATATGTCAATAAAATAAAATATATTTATGGTTGAAATCATTAAAAAATCTACACTTTTGCAATAACAATATTATGCAAACACCAAACAAAAATATGCACTGTAATAATGTTGTTAAACACATCATAATTACAAATTATTTAACCTTTATATTACACTCTTAAAAAGTAATCTAGGAGTATTTGATGTTACTGGTACATTTTTGTACTTAACAATATCCATTTGTAATGTTATGACTTCAATATTTTGTCTTTATTCTTAGAAAATTTTTAATCTATCGAATTATTCATGTTCAAAGTTTGTGAACTGTAAAACCATATAAAACTCATACTTCCAATAAGTATACTTAGCATATGCATACTTGTGCAATTTTTTTTTTCGAGAGAAGCTCCTAATAACAAATAAACCCACCTAATGAGTTTAGGATGTGATCATTCATTTGTTAACTGTTAATAGTCAATTAACAATTTAATGTTTTCTATAAATATAAGATAATGTTTATTTGAAAAATCTAATGATAGTCTATAGAAGAAACTAAAAAAATACTAAATGAAGAATTCTATTAGAAATAGGTTTCATTCAATGGTGCATTTTAATCATATTATTAAATTAAATTGTTAATTATTTTTGTGCTGAATTGATTAATTATTCCATAAATTTTAAATCTAAAGTGATAATTATCAAGAGTTAGAATAAAGATTAAATAAATGATAATATTAAATAATTGATAATCTTAATTATATAGATTTCTAATTGAATATGACTAAGGTTTTTTTTAAATTTCATCAGATAAGGTATAACAATATTATAAGCTTAACTATTTTTCATTGTGGTTTTGTTTCTTGGATTGGACACACTTTGTTTTTTGGGTTTAACTTGAGATTATGTAAACATTATATAAGTATTTGTTTGTAATGTAGAGATCCTATTCTTGAACATGATAAAGATAAATAGGTCCAAAAATTTTGAATATTTGTCTTCACATTATTGAAAATGATTAGTCTCTCTTTCTAAACCACGTTTAGTTAGATTCCACTATTTCACATCTTGATTCCCTAACTGAGTCTTCAATGAAATTTTATCCAGTAGTTTATGGGAACTACAATGAAGTATGTTGTCAAACACTTGATGTGCAATTCACAAGGACAATTTATTAAACACTTGGCGTGCAATTAAGTTTGGCATTTCATAACTTGGATAACTATATCTTAATATAAGTAAAGAGGTTTGTTTATACAAACATTCAATTTGATTATCAATAATTCTAAGTAAGTAAATAGTCAATAATTCAAGTTAGTCTTTAAAACATTTTATCAAACATCTTTTGTGCATATGTTTTAGGAAGAACAAAAATACAGTGAGACAAAACATAAATAATACGCCACAAAATTTTACATATAAAATGAGATGAGGAGTTACAGCATAATTTTTAGCCCCACACTCTTAGAGGACATATACCTAACATCCTGAGTGATACCCAAATACGTACCCTATAAGGGTGGCATGCTAGAGTAATCACGACGCTCATTTAATCATGGCATCATCATACAAAGTGTAAATGTCACATTATTTTAAAATCCAATATTCCTTGTTTCATTTCATAAAAACCAAATTTACATTGTAGCTTTACAAAATCATCAAAATATGTACATTATCTAGACTAATTATAGAACACACTACATACATGAGGAATTATACAAAAAGTTCTAACTAGATCCTTCAGTCAAAGTTGACCGACCTTTGAGCCATTTCTTCTATCCAAAAGTACAAGAACCATGCTTCTTGTAGAGTCTCTATGTCACTAGTGTCCTCTCTTAGTCTTGAAATGTCAACATTCCAATTTTGGTAAGTTTTGTGAACTTAGTGAGGTAACCATCATCGATGGTTCACTCAAATCATATTGTCACATCATATATCCAAATAATTCACGTCATATTATTTATCATCATGTAGCATTACAAAACATTTGTTCACAAATTTCACATTCTCATTTAAAAACAAGTCAACGGTACATTTCAATCATTCAAACATACATTTTTAATGTATATGCAATGCTTATGAGACTCATTTCTGATTATTACGTTGTCGTGATCGAGTGTCTATAACTATCCCATATCTATTGTGGATACTGAGCTCATTGTTAACTGTCTCTTATCCATTGAGGATAAAGGGCTCATTATACATAACAAGCCTTTGACTCTTAATCACATTTTGAGCTTTAAGCTCATTTTCGGTAGCTACTCAAGTCACAAATTTCATTATCTGATCATGCATTCATATAATGAAATGCATCACATTCACATATATTCACTAAATCATTTGATTTCACTTACACAATCACATTTACATTCATGATTCATATTTTTCATTGACCCTTGGTCCGGCATTCAACAAAATGTTAAGAAATCACATATTTTGTCAAATTCACATACAAGGAACACTTTCAACATATAATTCTTGCATCAAATTCCTAAGGCATTTAATATCTGGAATCAACACAATCAATTTCACAACATAATTTAAAACAAACAATTATTCAAGTGAGACCGACTAGGTTACTCACAGTTTGCTCCAGAAAGTTATTGCCTCGAAGTCCCGTCAACGTCTAGATGTTGTCCCTCAATATGCTCCTCTAAATCATGCAATACATACACATTTATACACATCACAACTTTACACAATTATAAGTGTTCATTTATGCACATATATGCATATGGACTATGTACAATGCATGTTCAATGACAATCCCTAGTCCATTTCCTTAATATGCATCTCATAACCAATTAACATCATCTTTAAATCATTCCTTAATACCTAATACACTTTCCTTTCTTTAATCACTCAATCAAACATTAACTAGGCTCATTCAAAAGATTAATAAGTCAACCATCTATAAATAAACATATTTTAGGAAAAAAAAGGTATTATTTTTTTTAAATGTCAGATCGATGTCATGCTAGGATGCTTTTGAAGAGGACTTAAAAATATACAACTTTTATGAAGACCCTGAAGAGAGATTTTGCCGTCTAAAGGGTCAAAATCTCAAATTTATGTAAGTGTCCTGTGAATGTCTGCTCAACAGACATACTTCCCTCCAAACGGACATGAACGGGGTGGGGAAGTTTTTCAGACCTGAGAAGTTCCGTTCAGTGGAACTAAAGTCCATCTAATGGACATAAAAGAAGCACATCTCACTTAAGATCATTTCCAATGGTTTCTACATATATTTTAACATCACTTTCACTCCTAATCTTCCCGAATTCACATCCTCTAATGCAACATCATTTCATACCAATTCAACCACTAAATTGATTTCATTAAACTCTCAAACCTTAACCCATTTGATTAATCATTTTCACTAAAACTCATCATTCATGAAATCCTATCATTTTTTTCATAACATAACTCATTCATAAGTATTAAACATTTCATATTCAACATTCTTCGTTTCAAGTTGATAACTTCTTCACGTGTACCTCAATTTTAATTCAATATTATCCACATACAAATCAAAATCCATGTTTGATCATAAACACCAAAATAGAACATATTCTTATACACTTTCATCATAAACTTTTTGCACATGTTCTACTTCATTTTTCATCTTCGTTTCATTCCTAACTATCACCTTTATTCATCTCAATTCAAGACATCATAAAACTACCTATTGTTCTAAAACTGCAACTACATTAGTACTTAACTTCAAGTCTAATTTTGAAACTCTTATAAATAGAATTTAAATTCAATGTCTTCATGAAAGTGTATCCATACGTCTCTAATTTAATCCAAATCAAAAATCATCCTATTTGGATATCTACAGGTCAAGTTATGACTAATATACATAAGCATGTCCAATGGAAACACTATAGTTAAAATATTCCAGGCACCCTCTTCCAATTTTTCCAGATTTTTATAACTTCCTACGTTTTACATCTAACACATTTTGTACATAGATCATATTTTCTACTTCATTTCCTCTTCATTATCACCTCAATTTACAACTCAAAACATTCACAAAACAAGTCATAAAAGACTATTAATCATAAGCACAAAACAGGACATCAAACATGTCCATTCGTTCATCAATTTACTGCACTCATCCAAACACCATTATAATGATCATTCTATCTAAGAAACATCTTTATAACAATTTATGATTCATTAATCATCATACATATACAAAAGCAAGACATCTATATATACATCTCATCACTAATGACACACACATAAAAATTTCTTGATCAAGTCATCAATCTCAAATTTCTCATCATATTAGTTTCATTTAACACTACCCATGATAATTAAAAACATAACTTACTTGATTTAACTTCAAATTCATAAAACTCTTTAAGAACACCAAGAATCCCTAATTTTCCATACATATCATGATCATCATGAAGGTGGGTTAGGTTAGGTTTTCTTGTGGCAAATGAAAGAGACAACAAGATGGAAGTTGCAATTGATAGATGAAAGCAAGGTGTAACGTTGGTGGAGGTTGGAAAAAAAATTCATGAAGAAGGTGAAGATAGTCACGAAGAAAAAGAAGAAGAATAAGGCAAGAACAAAATAATAACTTGGTCTTTCAAGTTAAAAGAATCATGGGTTTAAAGGCTTGGCTTGTGTTCCTTGCCATATGCCCAATTTCTATGGAATTAAATTAGGTCTCTTATTTAACTAGTCCAATCAATTGCAATTCCTACTCCAATTGTCTCCCAATTTTCAATGGCATTTGTCAATAATTTCCAAAGTCATTTATCAAAATTTCCACTATTTTAATCGACTGCTGGTATTTAATCCCTCTCCCTCCATGGCTGCTTCTTCTTTGTCTTCTCCTTCACCTTCCCATACTCCTCTATCACCCATCCCTTCCTCATAATCCAAACTTATGACTCATTCCGCAACCTAAAACCAAAATGCCAACCCTAACCTGCCAAACCTCGCCCCCTTTCAAAACACCCAATCGCTGAGGCAATTTTGCAACTACCTTCATCAACTTTTAACCCTCCTTTAACCAAGAAAGGACCTGATGGCACGAAACCTTCGGAGCCGATGCCCCCCACTCCGTACGTGGAAATTCGTGGTTTCAGATGCAATGAAGGACTTAATGGATGCCAAAGCTTTGGCCTATTATCCTCTAGAAATTAAAGATGACAAGATTTTTGTCATTCCTCCACCGGAGCTAGCAAGGAAAGGGGTAACTCAGCTCAGGAATGCATTGATTGGATTCTTTATTAGTAAGAGACCCACATATCCTGTTGTTCAGAGAGCATTGTATAAAGTTTGGTTAACTTATGATTTATCAAATATGTTGGTTACTAGCTCCAATAAATTTCTGTTTAAGTTCAATTTAGAAGAAGGCATTAATTTGGTATTGGAGACGGGCCCTTGGTACATCCAAAGGAAGCCATTATTTTTAAGAAAATGGAGTTTGAATGCTAGTGAGCAGGAAGATATTAAGTATGCTCCGGTATGGACTAAGTTCCATAATATCCTGTATGAATTCTGGCATACCAAGGGCTTGGGTAGAATAGCTAGTGTAGTGGGGAAACTGCTCCTAATGGATGCCCAGACAGCTAAGATGACTAGGGTCCAATATGCTATAATGTGTGTGGAGATTGATTTAAAGAGTAATTGGCCAATGGGATTTCAGTTAGCAGCCTATAGTGAAGAGGGAGTAATTACATTCAAGGAAATCTAAATAGAGTATGAGTGGAGGCCCAAACATTATAGGAAGGAATGGAAGCCTACGGGTAGATTATTTGAGAATGGGGTATAGAAGGAACAGGAGCTGGAGAAGGTGTCTAGTGTTAACCAAAAATTAGAGTTTGTCCAGGAGAAAGTCCAGGGGGAAGCACCACTCACAACCAATGAAAACAAAACATTAGAACAAGCACCAGATCCAAATAAAGATCAGGAAGCTCAGGAGAGCCAAGAGGTTCAGGAAGGAGGCCTTGTAAATGATGTCTCTCTTGTTATAAACAAACCAGGTATTCCTATTACCTCTTTTAACTCGGATATGGTTCCTAATAGCCTAGTGATAGTCAGAGTCTGAGTTTGAATGATGATGCAAAGGAGGTTTTTACTATTAGGAAGAGTAGGAAATCTCGAAGGAAACAAAAGTGATAAGTCTTATTCCTATGGATTTAGTTTTTTGGAATGTTAGGAGACTCAATAATCCTAAGAAATAGTTAGTTGTGAAGTCTTCCATTAAAAGGATGTCTAGTCCTTTTGTGTTCTTGGTGGAATCTAGAATAAAATCCCCTTATCTTTTGAACAAAGTGTGTGCTTCCTTATTTCATAGATGGACTTGTCTTAGTAATATAGATCAAGCTTATTATTCTAGGGTAGTGGTAGCCTGGAATTCATACTGTTACAAGTATGTCCCAGGTTTTACTACGGACCAATTGATCCATTTAGAGGTCTCTCCTTATAATAGTAATTCTGTTCTTTTTGTGACCTGTGTTTATGGCTCAAATAATCATAACCATAGAAAGTCTCTTTGGGCTGATATTTCCCATATCAAGCTGAGTGTGGGTAATCATCCGTGGGTAATTGCAGGGAATTTCAATGCCATTTTGTTCTCTTATGAGGCAGAACCTCTAAGTACTTTGGCTATTACTGGGTTGCAGGATTTTAGGAAATGTGTTGAGGATTGTGCCTTGTATGACTTAAATTCCAGTGGACTCAACTTTACTTGGTCTAATAAACAAGCAGGGGAACCCTTCATAGATAGAAAGTTAGATAGACCTCTTGTTAGTTCGGCTTGGAGTTCTTGTCTGCTTGGTTCATATGGACTGATCCAGAATCTAAACTTCTCTGACCACTCTCCTATTATGATTAAAGCCGTAGGAAACTAGCAAAAAAGACATTCCCCGTTTAGGTTCTCCAATTTCTTAGCCTCTCAGGAAGCTTTTATCCTAACTATAGAAGAAGTTCAATCTTCTTAGGTCTGGAGGACTCCCTTGTTTTGTGTGGTTTCGAAGCTCAAAGTAGTTAAAAATGTGCTCAAACCCTTAAATGCTATTCAGGTAGGAGATCTCAATGCTAGGGTAGAAGCCTATCAGGCAACCCTTAACCGTATCTAAGATCAAATCAGTCATTCGCATAATAGCCCTCTTTTGGTTGCCTAAGAAAATCAAGCCATTAATAATCTGCTTAGTGCTCTAGAGGACCAAGAGTCATTTTTCAAATAGTCTTCTCGTATTAAGTGGCTTAAAGAGGGAGATAGGAACACCAAAATTTTCCATAATTCTATCCTGGCTAATAGGAATAGGAATAACATTCACGCCTTAATGTTGGATTCTGGGCAATGGATTTTTAAGTTTGAAGAGATCCAACAACAATTCCTAGGTTTTTTCCATAGCACTATTGGGAACAAGAAAAGCCTTTCATCCTTGAGAGAGTATGTATACAATCTTTTTCCATCCCCCATACCTGTAAATATTAAACATGATCTTCTGGCAATTGTCACGGAGCAAGAGATAAAGGATCTTTTTGACTCATTTAACCCCAATAAGGCTCCTGGGTGGATGGGTTCAATGGTTTCTTTTTTAGGAAAGCATGGACAATCGTAGGGGGTGATATTACTAGAGCCATTCAGGATGTTTTCCTTCTTGGGAGATTACTTTGAGAGCTTAACTCTACTTTTATTTCTCTAATTCCTAAAAATGCCAATCCTTCCTCGGTGCTTGATTTTAGACCAATTTCCTACTGTAATCTGATCTATAAAGTGATCTCCAAAATCTTGGCTAATAGGCTTAGAAACTTGCTTCCTCACATTATTAGTCATAACCAAAGTGCCTCCTTAAAAGGACGTCGAATAGGGGATAATATCCTTCTATCCCAAGAGATCTTTAAGAACTACCACTTATCCAATAACCACAAGTGTTGTGTTTTCAAGATAGACCTTAGGAAAGCCTATGATTCCATTGATTGAGTTTTTCTCCTTAATACTCTTATTGCTATAGGGTTACATCCTAGATTTATCAAGTGGATTGAAGAGAGTATTACTACCCCTTCATATTCAGTTTTGATAAATGATTCTCCCTCAAAAAATTTTCGTGGTCAATCTGGGCTAAGACAAGGGGATCCTCTATCCCCGTACCTCTTCATTATATGTATGGAGGTTCTTTCGAGGAGTTTGGCTATCTCTATAGCTAGTAATGCCTCCTATAAGTACCATTAGAGATGTAAAGCATTAAAATTGTCCCACCTTTTATTTGCTGACGATCTTCTTTTATTATGTCATTCTGATTCAGGTTTGATTCAAACTCTGTTTGATTTCCTAAGCCTTTTTTCTAATATGTCTACCCTGGATATGAATCAGAGCAAGAGTTAGTATTTTTTATCCACTGACATGAGCCATATGGACATTCAATGTGAATCCCTAATAGGCCTTCAAATCCGTTACTTAAGGATTCCCCTATTAACAAGTAGACTTTCTAGAAGAGATTGCATTCCCCTTTTGGAAAGAATTGATGCAAGAGTAAACAAATGGACCCACATATTTCTTTCCTATGTTAGTAGATTGCAACTAGTTGTTGTTGTTCTGTCAACCTTTCAGGTGTATTGGTCTAGTCATCTTATTCTTTCCTCTTCCATTATTAAAAATATTGAGACAAAATTAAGAAATTTCCTATGGTCTGGGAATGTAGAGTCTTCCTCTCATGCAAAGGTTAAATGGAACGATCTCTGTAGACCTAAAAAAAAGGTGGTTTAGGTATTAAACACTTGTCAACGTGGAATAAGGTGCTTTTAGGGAACAGAATTTGGGTGCTTTTTACTGATTGTGGAGCATTGATGGTTAGATGGGTGCACACCATTATTTTTAGAAGGAACACATTTTGGAATGCTCAACCTAATCATAACAACTCTTGGAGCTGGAGGAAATTGTTACAGGTTAGGAACCTTATTGGAAACCAATTCAGATTTAAGATTGGAAATGGGATGTCTACTTTTTTATGGCAGGACCCGTGGCATCTTACGAGTATTCTAAAGGACCTCTTAATGTAACATCCCATTACCTGTGGGAAGGTTAGAATAGTAAATATGAGTGATCAACGAGAGCTTAGAAATACATTTTCATGATCATACATAATATCTCATACACATACACATAAATAGTAATTTTTTCTGCACATGAAAATAATTGTACATGCATTCATGAATAATTCCAGGCATAATTGGATGAGTTGTGTTATTTTTTAGAAATTGCATTTATTTATATTGGAAATATTATTAATTATTGGAATTGTTGTAATTGTAAATTTTGGTGAAATTAGGAATAATTTTTGAAATTTTTGGAAAATAGGAAATAGGAATCAATGATATTTGGAGATAATTGGATTGTAAAGATGGGAGTTAAAGAGATTAGTCCAAAAGGAACTAAGAATTAGACATTAGGAAAGTGAAAAGTGTCACATAATAAGTTGCTTAATTAATTTGTTAAAAATTAAGTAGTGTTGTTTAGAGTGAGGTTATCTGAGAGTTAAAAAGGGGTTAGTGTTATTTCCTAAGTTTCCATCTCTTTTGTAGCAACCTTCTTCAAATTTTCTTCAAATACACAAAGTTTCTCCTCAAAATCCTTCTAAGGGATTTCCTTGCTTTTCCTCATCCCACACCTCTACCATACTGCTATTTGCCTTTTTTACCTAAGAAAAACCAAAAGTGGTCAGCTTACACAGTGAATACGTGATTCTTGCATGGAGTTAGGGCTTGAAGATAGTTGAAGCTTTTGGAGTTTTCAACAAGTAAGTAGTGAATAAATTTTTTTGGAGTTGTGGATTTATGAAATAAATTGGTGAATTACTGTTAGTTGCATGGATTATGGCACTTACGTATATATATTTATGAACATTGTGGATAAGATGAAAAAATTTGGTTACAGTGTTAATTTAGTTTGTGGTAGATTGTTAGTGATCAGGTGATGTAGAAATGGTTTTTGAAGTTGAACTAGCAATGAAATGATGTATAGGATTAGTGTAGAAAATTAGATATGAAAAGGTGATATGTGCTCTATTCTTTTGTGCATGTTTATATATATATATATGAGTGTATACGTGAGTTGATTGAAATGGAGTAAAAAGGCTAGTATTAATAAACTAAAGTATTGGATATTTATGAATGAGAATTTGGAAATTCTGGGAATGAATATTGAAAGAGTAGTTTTTAAAAAATTTGATCTGAAAATTTCATGAGTTTTCTGTACTAATCTAGAGAGTTTTTGACAAATTTTTCTTCATAAAAGTTGTAGATATTTCTTTAAGCTTTTCATTGATATAAAGTTTGTAATTTTCGGAGTTTTGGATCAAAAGTTATGGAGTTTAGAAGTTGAGTTTGTGAGTTCTGCCATGGTGTGGAGTAGTCAGTAGTATTTTTCGCAAAATTTGCAGAATATCGAATGAAATTGGTTTCATTTTAAAGTTAAACATAAAGGAACAATTTTTTACAAAACTTTTTGGCCTAAATCCTTCATTTTCATTATCAAAATGATCGGGTAAAAGAGACCCAAAAGTATATTTTGGGAAGAGCTAGAAAAATAGGTAAGGTGAAAAAGAAGGATTCGCATGTCCACTGCAGTGTCACGGTCATATATGTGAATGATCACGACTTTGTAGGATCATCAAAAATGTCACAATCATGCATGTGTATGATCGTGACTGTAACATCCCGTTACCAATGTGAAGGGCATATTGGTAATTCGGATGGTCTAGGATTGAATGCATGTATATCATTGAATTGTTCATGCATGATAGCCTCTATATTTATTGATAAATGCTTATTATTGCACAAGCATATGAATGTACATACATGTATGACTATTTCCCGATTTAATTGTGTAAGTTGGAAAGTTAGTGATAGTGGTATAGAATTAAGTTTGAATATAGAATTGGAATGAGAAATTGAACTTAGGGGTTTAAAAACTGAAATTGGAGTATAGGATTAGGTATTTCCTATTTTTGAGAATTTATACGAATTTTTCTGGAATTTTTAGAGTTACGTGTCTGGACCGGAAAATTGGCCAAATGACTGATTAATTGGATTCCGGTTCCGAAATTGATTGGCAATTAGTATGAGATGATTAGAATTATGATTTTAGGATTTATTAATTATAGTCATTGTAGAATTGGGAGAAATTAGAATAAGAATTGGAGTTTAGACCCTAAGAATTGGACTTGTGGCAATTACATTGCCAAACAAGCCCTTAGTCCTTAGGTTTATAACCTTTCCCCTTTGAAAATTGTCCTCCACGAAGCTTGTTCCTTTTGAAAGAAAAGCTTGATCTTCTTCTCTTCTTCATGGATCTTCACTTGGTTTGATTCCTTCCATTTTCTTCTTGCAAATTGCTTTTTTTCATCATCAATCCATCCTTAAGCTTGGTATTTGAAGAAGATGATGAGTGGTGAGAATTTGGGTGAGTTCCGTGGGTGGTGATTGAGGTGAGAGTTGGAGATTTGAAGGGATATTCGAAGGTTTAAAGTTTGAATCAAGTAAGTTCCTACTTGTTTATGTTTTAAATAGTTTGATTTGAGCATTGAATGAAGTTATAAAGTGTTTATGAATTTAGAAGTTTCAGATGATGTAGGTTTTGAGAAATATGTTAATTTTGATTTGGGTAATTGATGAATAATGAATATTTGAGGGATCTGAGGTTAGAAATAAGTTGGGTTTAGAGTTTTAAATTGATTGGGAGTGATTTGAAGTGAATGGATCATATATCAGAAGATCTGAGAATTTCTGGGTTTCGGACGCATTTCTGGGTTCGCACGTCGCGACGTGTGATGAACACGCCACGGCGAGCCACCCCTCCTTGCACGTCGCGACGAATATTTAATTCTACGCCGTGATGAGCTGAATTCTGTCGCACGCCGCGATGAGCAGATGCGCACGCCGCGGCGAACGTTTGTCCTTCGTATGTCACGACGAGCGAAGGCACACGTCACGACGAGCATTTGGGTTTACGCCGCGACGAGAGGTGAGGCGTGCATCGCGGCGAGAGCGAGAAGTCTCTCCGCGGCGAGCAACCTTGTGCCGCGGTGAGGGAGCCTGATTTCCAAAATTGAATTAAGTGTTTAATTGAAGATTTTGAGGTTCTAAATTTTAATGGATTGGTTAGTGATTGATTGATCTTGTTTTAGAGACTCAGATTTGTGAATTTAGAAGAATATAGTTTCGGAATTTTGTCGGTGATTCTCGAAATCGGATAGAAATTGAATAGTGATTTTGATTTCAATTTGAAGTTAATTCCTATGTATTGGAATCTGACTCGAGAGAATTCAGAACTTAGTCAATTGAGTTATGGTATTAGGAACTGTTATCAATTTGAGTGAAAAAATGTTGATTCGGGAATAGGATCGGGAATGTCATAATATGTATTGTACCCAACGCATTCGCTATATATATATATGCATTATTGAATATCAGAAATTGTGCAATAAGTAATGTTCGATTATTCTGATTGTTTTAGAGGCTCAAGTGGACCGTCGATCCTCCGATGTCGCAGAGACTTCCCGACAGTAGCTCGGAAGTTTAGAGGTGAGTAACCTAGTTGGTTCCTCAATCTCTGATTTGTTAAATGCTTTGTATGAATGATCTATTTGACTTAAATAAATACTATTGAATGAAATGTGCTATTGTGATAGCATAGTAGGCATGTTCGGATTTAGTAATTAACAGTTGTGACTGGAGCAAATTCTGAAAGGAGCTATAAGCTCAACCACTGTGAAACGGGCCTAAGGTCCGAAAAGGGAATAGTGCATACCCAGAGGGCTCTCCTATCCCTATTGCGCGAGGGCAGTAGTGCATACTCAGAGGGCTCTCTTACCCCTATAACGCGATTACTGTTTGATGTGCCCGAAATAGGATTATACTGATGCCCAGTCACAATATTGGAATAAAATGAACATGTCATGCATGAAGTATCTGATTGTGCTTCGAATTTGAAAATGGGTTAAATGCATATGTATGTGTGATAATTGCTTAGTGAAATTTCTGATTTCTGTTCTGAATATGTTATTGTGTTGATCTGTACGCAATTGTGCGTAATGCATGAATTGGGTGAACCATCGATGATGATTTCTCATTGAGTTCGTAAACTCACCCAACATTGCATATATATTTCAGGACAGCGATAGTAGACTCCTAGCTCCAGTTAGCGAGACTTTTCCTGCTGTGTGAGCTCTGGCAAGCGAAGTATGGCTCATAGGTCGGTCAGCTAGGATCTTTTGGGAATGAACTAATTAGGAGTCGTTTCAGTTTCTTTTGGATATGTACAGTTGTATTTATGACAGAATTGAGAACTCATGGTTTTTACGAAATGAAATGAGAAGTAATTCGGTTTTAAAAATTTAGTGAATCTGATATTACAATTTTATTATATTGATGCCATGTGGATTATAGAAATGATCGTATCGTAGTGCACCCTTAACGTAGGTTATGTATCGGAATGACCTACGGGTGTCCCGGTGCGTACCCTACGGTAAGGGGGCGCTATAGTGACTTCACAGGACCACCTGGAGTGTCATGGTCATGCATGTACACGATCGCGACTTCCCTATTTATCCAAAGAAGGTTATCTTTGATCTTGTTGTTATAACTTCTTCATCCAATGTCCAAATGACTTGATTATTGAGCCAATAGATTCCTAACACATTTTCCTAACCCTCCACAAAAATTGGTAGCATTCTAATTTGATTTGAAAAAGATTGATTAAATGAAAGAGAGGGAACCTGTTGGAATGGTAAACTGGTGTTATTTTACTGAACATACTTCAGTGTTTTGATTATATTTGGACCTGTAGGATTCCAAACGAGATTATTTTTAATTTGGAGTCAACTAGAGAAATAGGGAG
>JANTNU010000003.1:3489311-3499998 GCA_024752395.1 Erythroxylum havanense
ATAAGATTTCAACCGATTAACAATAACCTTAGCGATGGCCTTGTAAAGCACAGTGCACAGGCTAATAGGCCGAAACTGGGAAACCTGTTGGGGAACCGACACTTTGGGAATGAGGACCAGAAGCGTTTGGTTCAAGTCTGGTTCCCAATGATCTTGGCTGAAGATTTTCTGGATAAACGCCACCACCTCAGAGCCAACCGTTTGCCATTGGGACTGGAAGAAGAGCGCATTAAACCCATCGACCCTGGCAGCTTTGTTGGGGTTCATTGTGAAAATAGCACTCTTGATTTCTTGAGCCAAAATCGGCAACTCCAGGTCGCATATCTGCAAGGGCGAGAGGGAAGGGGCCCCTACAGAGGATGGAAATGGGACGGATGCCCCAACGTCCTTAGTATAAAGTTGGGCATAGAAATTGTAGAAGAGCCGCCGTAGGTAGTCCGGGTCCGTAATCTGTGTACCATCGGAGTCAATGAGCCGACCAATTCGCAGTTTGTTGCGCTTGGAGAGGGTGACGAAATGGTAGAAATGCGTATTGCGATCCCCCCTCGAAAGCCACTGACACCGGGCCTTCTGATGCCACAACATTTCCTCCTCATTGAGCACTTGCATAAGATCCCAGCTCAGATGATCTTCCAGGTCAATCATAGAATCAGCGGGGTCATCAGTCATAGCCCGTTGGATGCCCCGTAACCGGGCCATCAGTCGACGTTTGCGATGAAGAATATGCCCAAAGACATGGGTGTTCCAATGTTGAAGATGGGTTGCGAAGCGCTGAAGAGACTGGCTCATAGTGCCCGCTCCGGGACCCCAATGTTGCGCCACCAACCCGGAAAACGTCGAGTGAGTGACCCAGGCATTCTGAAAGCAGAAATGCTGGGGACTGGAGGTCCCGGCTGGATGCGAATGGATATGAAACAAGAGAGGCCGATGATCCGAACCAAGAAATGGGAGGTGATGATTGAGGGAGTGGGGAAAGTATGGAGCCAAGGAGTGGACCCAAATACTCGATCCAGCCGGGCCTGAACCGACCCACGCCGCCAAGTAAATTTTGAGCCCACATAGCCCAAATCATGAAGCCCGCAGTGATGGACCCAAGCCGTGAACCGGGAGTTAACAACTCTGGAGGACCGAGCCCCGCCCCGTCTATCCGAACTTTCCAGTTTAGCATTAAAGTCGCCGCCCACCAACCATGGGCGGGAACGACGTCGCCCAAGCCAATTTAACAGAGGCCAAAGGTGATTTTGGGAGATCGGTTGCGGGCTAGCGTAGACCGTGGTAAAATCAAAGGAACCCTGACATGATTTGACAGTAGTATGGATGAGTTGACGATGAGCCAGTATAACCGAAATCTCGAAGTTCGCCATCCAAAGAAGCCAAAGGCCACCAGAAAAGCCGTTAGCCGCGACAAGAAAAGAAAAGTCGAAACCGAGCGACTGAATGACACATTGAGCACGTGCCCCACTAATCCGGGGTTCCATCAGCACCAAGATACCTGGCCTGTACATGCGAATATAATTACGCAGAACGGTCTGAAAACGCGACCCTCCCGCCCCTTGACAATTCTAGAGGAGAATTGACATAAGGATATGGAAGCAAGAGGAGTCTAAGATGAGGCGCCCCGTGGGTCACCCTCCTGAACCGTATGGATGCTACTATCCAGCTGGACCGGTTCCATGGCCTCGTCCAGTGGCTGGGTCGGGAAGTCAACCGAAGACCTATCGGCCGGAGTTAACTCCAGAGGGACGGTGGGGTTGGGTAGGAGGTCTGCGCGTCCGGCCCCCACTGCAAGCCCTGAATCCCCGAGCCCCTCGATGTCGGGTGAGTCCCCAGACTCACCCGGACCCTGGGCCATTAAAAGAACCTGGTCGCATACCATTTCAGTATGCGACTGGAGGTCGATGGCCAGATGTTGGACCGTAGGGGAGGGTTGGAGTTGGACCAGAGTTGGATCCGACAGATGTGGACCACTCCCTGTGTCCTGGCCCTCGCTTGGCAGCCCGGTCGGACCATCCGCTGAACCTGCGGGATGGGCCTGGGCTGGGAGCATTGGGGTTGGCCCCTCAGTTAGAAGGAGAGCAACTTGGTTCTCATTTGGTTCAGATAGAACCACCGAATTCTGCTCCACTCTGCGCCCACTGCCAGAGAAGATGAACGGATGGGACGGGAGGCCTGCGGTGGACAGGTCCTCAGTCTGCGCCTCAACGGTCTCCAGCACGTTGAACTGTGAGCCTCCTCTGTGCACCGCCTCTCCTCGCTGCCCTGCACGTTGTTGAACGGTTCGACGGACATGGCCTGGGTTTGGCGAAGAAGACGAAGAGGGCGTCCCAGCAGCTCGCGCTTGGCTTTGTCCGCGTCTACCCACACGTGACGGCGCCTGGCGATTCGCATGGCGCTGGACCGGGATCCACGGTCGCTCATTGCGGGATGGGTCAGTGGTCATGTCAGCAGCGTTACTCCCGAGCGGGGATGCCCTCGAAGATTCATGGGCAGCCTCCCGGTTATTGGGGGCAGGTTGCAGCGTCATGGCCAGTGAAGCCACAGCTTGAGCAGACCGGGGGGAGGCCCTCGTACTCCACCAATATGGTTTCTCCATCCAAGACGAGACTGGTGCGAAGAGGAGTGCTGAGATCAAGCTCCACCGCCAGCCTTGCAAAGCGCCCCCGCTGTGCGTTGGTGGTAGCGGCGTCGATTTTCACCAGACTTCCGACCAGGTTCCCTAAAGCTTGGAGGATCATAGGGTGGTAGCGCGCAATGGGGAGGTTGGGGAACCGGACCCAGACCACCGCGCGAGTCACCTGTGCCTGCGACGGCCGGAAGGCCGAAAACCAGCGTTGGACGGCCAATACTTGGCTGAAGAGCACCCAGGGGCCGTTGGTTAAGACCCGGAGATAATAGGCTTCCTCCTTCAACTTGACAAGATAGAAGTCGTGGTCCAGATCCACCACCTTCATCGGCCCACGTGGTTGCCATAGATTCTGAAGCCGGGTGCAGAGCGTTCGAAAGCCAATTCTGCGCCCCATCAGTTTGACGATCACCGTCTGCTCCCATTGTTGGTCAAGACGATATTTGAATGTTTGGGAGAGCCACAGGCACGGGCCACTCTCCCCCACCTCCGACGTGATGTCACCTTCTTCGACGAGAACAGGGTCCTCCTCCATCCATGGCTGGACTGTAGGTGGGGCCACCACAGAAGAAGGCCCCGCCACGGCTGCACTGTACGTCGGCTTCGAAGGTAAGGTCTCATCATCTCGTTTCCTCGTCCGTCCTTTCTTGGACAGTTGACCCTTTGGGTCAGTGGAGGCCATCCCCTCCAGGAAGAATACGTAGAACCAGAGCAATTAATCAAGTAATTGGACGATAATCCCTGGAAGCTGAATTCGTATAGAAATGACAGCAGCAACTTTCAATTCTTTACAGGATTTTGATTTTTCTCGCGCGCATTCAGGACGAAGACATTCAGAGTGCCTTATTGGTTTTCTTATTTAGCTCTTTGCTACTTTCTACGAGTGTCTTTGTTGTAAAAGATAACAGTAGAATACAAAGAACCTAACATAAAGTTTTTGAAGGGGGTGTTGTTTCATATAATTTCTAATATGGCCGCAGTTATTTCTAACACAATCAAAAACAAAAAAAATTAAACGCACAAACGCAAATAAAAAATCAACACTTAAATGTGGTAACGCAGTTCAATATATGTTGTCTACGTCTGCGGAGCTCTCACATAGCTTAATACTTTCACTAACAACAATATTTTTTATACAAGACTTTACTGAGCCGACACCACTCAACCCTTGACACTATCCCTCATCCTCACAATCCGTAAAAGAATTTCACACCCAATAATAAGACGCCTCATACTAACCTCAACAGAGGATTTTCTCAAACAATGTTTAATGATAATGAAACAAAATAAATAACTCAAGTGATTAAACAAAATTCAACATAAATGAAAACAATTGAGAAAGAAAAGAAGAACAACTTCTTAATAGATTCAGCTCCATTGAAATAGATTTAAAAGTTATCACCACATATTATGGGCTGATTTACGCAAATTCTGGTACCAACTTATGGAGCATTAACCACATCAATAGCATAGCCAGCAAACACACCAACTGAACTAAACCCCAAAGAGACTCACAGATGCAACAGGAACCAAAATCAATTCACAATAAAACCCAACCGAAGTTATGCAAATAACATCTTAGGGAAAGTCATAGCTACACACATACAACCATCAACATATGTTGCGTGATTCATTAAGGACCCATCCAATATTTGTTCCCCATTTCACCAAGGAGTCTTCACACACATACATTTATTTCTTCACCCAATTAATTAACAAAAACTACAACACCAAGATGAAAATCTCATCAATGTGAAATCAACACATCAACTCTTCCATCCAATTAACAATAACAACCAATCACGCCCACAACCGTAAGCCCATAAACCATGCAACCAATAAAACAAAACACAGCTGAAGACCCACGCACACCAAAGAGGAATTACCCAGAAAAGCCCTTCAGCAAATAGTCACATAGCCGTTAATTCTAAAAAAAGGCAAATATGGAGACTAGTCATTCTACTATTCTTTTATCAAGTTTTATCATTGTTATAAGTAGGTAAATCGTTCTTCTTGGTTGAAGATCATCTAATATGTGTGAGATTTTCTGAATGAAGTTTATTTCATTGACTAATACTAAGTGTCTTTCATATTATTTTTCATCATTGAATTGACTGATCCTTAAGATGCGCAACTAGAAATTGATTGATTTAATTTACAACCATTTTAGTACAATTTGATGCTCAATTTTGTTAATCCAAAGTGACAAATAGGATTACCATCTTTTATATTAGGGATTGGAAATTCTAAAAAAGATATTTATCTAGATTAAATACATGTTGTGTATGTATTGTCTTGCTCACTGATTCTCTTAGTCCTTAAATCTATTAATTAATTAAACTTAATATCGTATCTAAGTTGTTGGTTAATAAGAGTGATTAGAATACATGTTTTTATTCATTTAATCCTAAGAGAGAACACCATGTAATGAGTATTTGTTAATAGATTTAATTTAAATTTGTATCGATGATCCATACTAATTTGTTAACATATGAGACCCCAAACTAAGGTTTGTTCATTAATTTTTCAAATTTGATTGTTTCTGTTTATTTCTAATTTTTGTCAATTTTAATTCCTTAGAATCGCGTTATTAAACCCCTTAGTTTGTTTTAGTTTTATCTCGTGAAACACTTACAAATAGATTCCTCGTGGGAACGATCTCAACTTTTCACTAACTACATGTGTTATGATTAGAGTTGGAATTAATGTGGTTGCAGGCGACAACATTACCAATCTTAACAATCTCCCCCTTTTTGACATTGTTTGTCACAAATATTAAACTCCCCCTAAATAAAATAATTGGACATATAATTCACATGAGAAAAGAACTCTCCCTTAATCCAACATCAAGTTCTAATGAACATCCATCAAGTTCTTCATGTTCAAGAAAAATCTAAAGAAACAATAATGAACAATTATCTAGTCATCCAAATTTCTCCTCATTGGGACAAAAAGATGCCAAAAAGTAAGACTAATAGTCATAAAGATACCTTGAAATCTATCCCTGAGTAGAATAGTCACCAAAAATAATTTGATATCTCCTCATCACATAAACCATATGAACGCAAATTGCCTAAACTCAAATTACACACAATACAGAGAGAAACCAGACTAAAATTTGAAAATTTCTATATGTTAACTCATTTGAACCTCTTTTTTTTTTTAAGAAACAACATCAAACTATAATTCAAAAATGTAAAGCACATAGTACCTATGCTCCTCGAAGAAATTCAAGCCTGGACTTATTTCTCATTAAATTATCTCGGTCATCAACAGTTTGATTGATTTCCTCATCTAAAGCAACTGACTTATCATCAGTTTCAACAATTTCTTCAAAAGCAACAACTAATTATGAATCTAGAAATTTTTTGTTTTTTTTTCACTACGTCTTTGTACTTATAATTGGCTCTTTCTAACCCAAGTATGTTTTGGTAACATAGGTTGCTGCTGAAAATTTAATGGAGAGTGTATGGTTTTTTTGTTTTGACTCCTTTGAATCATCATTTGTAACAACTTGTAACATTTCAGTCTTATGTGTCCGATAACCCCACAAAAATGACATGTAGATATAAACCTCCAATTCTTCCTGAGGTTCCTTCTTCACATACCTGGTTGCATTATATTTCCCATCATTCACCTCTGTAGCCAATGCCTTGAAGATCCCCTTTAATCATATAGATTTCTAGCAATTGTTCTAATTTTTCTGTACCTCCACTTAGCGTTGTTATTCCTTTTTCTATACTGACCAACTTCCTTTTTGTTTCACCAAGTTCATCTAGTGTAGACAACAACTTCTTCTCTAGATCTTGAATAATGTTCTTCATGAAGAGGTTTTCCTTCTTTAGCTTTTCATTTTTCTTGCATGTTTGTACCCATTTTGCATACATTAATTCATAGGCTTCATAGATATCCTCTTTTTTTTATAATCTAAACCACTGTCATCACTATCATAATATGAGATTGAGCTTTAAGTTGATTCGTCTGCATTTTTCTTGGAATTTTTTGAATTACTCATGTTTTTGTCATCGGTTACTTCCTTCTTAGTTGCTGTTCAGCAAGCAACTGGACTTCTGTTGTATAAAGTAACTAACGTAGAACTATTCAAAACTTATTCTTCATTGCCATATTCTCTTTCAGATTCATTCTCACTCTAAGTGCTCGTATAGGATTTCCCTTTTCTCTTCTTCAAGGTGTTAGCATATTTCGCTTGCATATGTTTGAAGTCTTGACACTCATGACATTGAATTTTCTTCACTTTTCCTTCATCCTTTTGAGTTTGTCCTTGTTGTTTGAAATTACAATTTGATGAGCTTCCATCATTTTGCCTAAAATTGGATCTATCATTCTTCACTTTTTTTAACTACTTACTGAAATTTCTTGTCAATAACTCCATATCCTCATTTTTATCGGATTCATCTTCGAAGTCATTTACGACTTTACCAATCTTGACTTCCATTGTCAATCCTTTGTTCCTCTCCTATTTTCCCCTTAACAAATTCATCTCAAGGTTTGTACGAATCCCAAATACTTTATCCAAAGACAATTCAATTATATCATGGGTTTCTTTGATGGGTTCAATTTTTGGTATGAACCTCGAAGGCAACGATCCCAATGTCTTCTTAACTAGTTTTAGGTTAGAGTACTTCTTCCCGAGTTTATATGCTTGGTTTGCTATATCACATAGTCTCTCATGGAAGTCTCCAATAGTTTCACTTTCTTCCATCCTCAACTCTTCAAATCTCATAGCTAACATTTGAAGTTTTGAAGCTATCATATATTTCAATCCTTCAAGAATAATTTGACAAGTATCCCATGCTTCTTTCATCAATTCACAGGCCGTTATCATAACAAAGCGATCTTCATCAACTACACTAAAGATGATGTGCAGGGCTTGAGAATTTCCAAGTGCTCTATCTTCTTCAGCCCTTGTCCATTTAGATACATCTTTAAGTACTGCTTCTCCCTTTTCATCAATCGTCACTAGATCTATCCAGCCATTTAAAACTGGATTCCATGATTTTGTTCCTTGTGCCTGAATGAATACTCTCATCCGTGATTTCTACGTAGGATAATTTGAACCATCTATCAATGGTGGCATGATGATTGATTCCCCTTCTCTTATGGCCATATTACGAAACAAGGATTTGCACTAACTTGATGTACCAAGTTATGATTTGGTGATTCGTTCTGATACTAATTGAAAATTCGAAAGGGTGCAATAGTTTTGCAAAATCTTCAATATATCACAATCCTTTCTAGCACAATCAAAAACCAAAAAAATTAAGCACACAAATATAAACAACACCAAAATTTGGTAACACAATTCAGCACATCTTGTCTACATCTGTGAAGCCCTCACATAACTTAATTCTTTCATTAATGATAATAGTTTTATACAAGGTTTTACTGAGTCAACATCACTCAGCCTTTGACACTATCCCTTGTCCTCATAACCCGTGAAAGAATTTCACACCCAATAGTACGACATCATCTTACTAACCTCGACAGAAGATTTTATCAAATAATGTTTAATGATAACGAAATAAAATAAACAACTTAAGTGATTAAACAAAATTCAACATAAATGAAAACATTTGAAAAAGAAAAGAAGAGCAACTTCCTGACAGGTTCAGCTCCACTGAAATAGACTTGAAAGTTGTCACACCACACTGTGGGCTGATTTACACAAAGTCTAGTACCAACTTACGGAGCAGTAACACATCAATAGTGCAGCCAACAAACATGCCAATTGAACTAAATCCTAAAAAGACTCACAGATGCAGCATGAACCAAAATCAATTTACAATAAAACCCAGTTGAAGTCAAGTAAGCTACACACATACAACCATCAACATATGTTGCTTGATTCATTAAGAAGCCATCCAACATTCATTCCCCACATCACCAAAGAGTCTTCGCACACGCATATTAATATCTTCACCCAATTAATTAATAAAAACTGCATCACCAAGATGGAATTCTCATCAATGTGAATCAACACATAAGCTCTTCCATCCAGTTAACAACAACAACCAATTACGCTCACAACTGTAAGCCCATAAACCATACAGCCAAAAAAATAGAACACAACTGAAGACCCACACGAACCAAAGTGGAATTACGTAGAAAATTCCTTTAGCAAACAGTCACATGATCTACAAGAGTTCTTCTCTAGATAGAGTTCTAACTTTATCCAATTTTCCCAGATAGCAGATTTTATTCTATCCCACTTTGATTTGAATTTTAAACTCATCAACATTATTTTAGATATCTAATTATCAAAAAATGCCAGAATTAAATAATAAGATGTATACGATATATCTTAATAAGGAGCATAAAGTATAAGGTTAAGAATGCCAATAATCTCAAGCACGACAGCTATTGATTAAGGATGATATAATAATGATTCAACTAGCCAAAAAACGCGTAAAAACCTAATGAGAAAGTCACAGTTGCATTGCACCACAATCGACAACACTCACCAAATAAAAACACATCCCACACCTATTCAACCTAGGTTATGTAATCAATAAAAAAAGATTGCAACAGATACGCAATCCTCCACACAAAAATCCGTAGCTCACCAAACAATATCTTAACACCATTAGCTACAGAATATTGACAATAATCCTTGGATATCCTGCTGCCATAATCAAGTTAAAATGCTAGAAGATTACTATTATCCCACAATAGGATATACATACTAAATATCATCTTAATTAGGATTTTAAACTTATCAAACTTGTCTTGAAAGAGTCCCACATAAATACAACTAGGTCCAATTATCAAATAATGTCCAAAATTAAGTAATAAGATATAATCACGTATATCTTAATAAAATCATTAGACGATCGCCTGTTAGCCACCGAGGATCAAATGGCAAGAACTATAGTCTCTATTGCAAAACTTGCTATTTCTTACTTGCGTCCTAATCGACATTCTTGTTCAACCATGCAACGTATTTCTCTAGAGTTGTCGGTGCAGATTCCACCTCAAAACCCACTCTAAGATTGCTTGATGGTCTTTACAAGTAATTACCAAAGTCGAGATTGTATCATTTGATGTAATTTTCAAAGATGATTTTTTTGATGTAATTCTTTGGTTCTTTTAAACAATGAAGTGGGCTAACCATTGATTAACACTGTGAAAGATGGAGCAGTATAGCATTGAACAAGCCAATTAATAAAAATAGGAGGAAAACCGAAGACTATCAAATAAGTGGCTATGAAATTCCATTCAATATAATCACATGATTTTCATAAATTAATTTTTTCAGCATACAGTTAATTTCAGACGAATTATTTTGGTTATTTTTCATAAGACCTTGTGCTAAAAAATGTTTGTCCTCTTGATAAAGGCCACTCATGTTTGACCAGTGGCTTCTCTAGTAATAAAAGAAACAGTCTCTTTGTAAAATATATATATATAAAGCTGTGTTTAAAATATCTAGAAGTCGAAGAGTTAGAAATCTTTAGAACCAAGAAAATAGAAGATTTGTTAATTTTCTTTAACATCATAACATTATTGAAAAAATTGTAGAATCACTACAGTTATCTCATTGCCTGCAAAATTCCATGATTTCTAGAGGAAATAGTTATTGAATCCATCAAATGCTAAAGTTATGATTAAAACTGAATAGTGTTTCTTCAAAGTCTTTTCTTGAGGAAGACTTTTCAAGCTAGGAAAAAAAGAGTTGAGGGTCCTGTAGTTCATAGAAACGTTTTACTACTACAGGTCTAAGCTGCTCCTGAGAGTTAGCGACTCCACCTGATTGATCACTGATGTTTATTGAAAAAATTGAAAGGGTGATTGTTTCACAAATTTTTCAATTTGTTTATGACAAACAAAAAAGTCAAAAAATTAAAAGCACCAAAGATAAGCAAAATCAAAATTTGTTAACGTAGTTTGACACACCTTGTGGTAATATCGTCGCCTACAATCAAATTCAAAAAATCACTTCCGTTAATACAATTTAATGTAGTAGTGGTGATGGGTGTCGAATCCACCAAAAATAAATCCCAAACACCAAACGAAAATAAATTGCGCACAGTGGTAAATGGGGTC
>JANTNU010000003.1:3527992-3541307 GCA_024752395.1 Erythroxylum havanense
GATGATTCAATTAAAAGACTAAACGCGATATCCATTGTTGTTGCTACAAACAGGAGTATGGTTTAGGTTTTATTGATACCTTCAGCGTGATTGTGAAACTAATGACTATTCAATCTGTTTTTACAGTGGCCATATCCAAAGGTCGAGTTTTGAGATAGTTCGAAATCAGTAATGTCTTTCTTAATGGGCACTTGGCAGAAAAAAATTTACTTAGTGTAGTCACAGGAATTTATTGATAAACAATATCTAAATCATGTTTGTACATTAAAGCATTCCTTATCTGAACTGAAGCAGCTGCAACGGTTGAATAATTATCTCCAACTTAGTTTTGTTGGCTCTCGTGCGGACTCATTATTGGATATTTACAATGATGACAATTTCACTTATTTTCTACTAGCATATGTCAATGACGTGATTGTCACGGGCCGGGCAATGATGATCAGCAAGTTCTCTCTCTTCTTTTCAAGCTTTCTTTAGAATTCTCTTTACGGGATTTAGGCACTTTCCATCATTTTTGGGTATTGAAGTCATACCAAAAGGTCGCGGCTTGCTTTTGTCCTAAAAATCGTATTTGTCCAATGTGCTATCTAAGCTGGGAATGCAATGCCTTGTTCAACTTCAATGGTTTATGATAGAATTAAAGAGCCCACTTATACGGGAGATCTACACTATAGGCCTAGTGATGAAATATATTTGTAGGCTTTGACATCATACTTTAACTTAAAATCTTAAGACATTAGATTTATGGGCCCTTTTCACTTATATGTCATTCACTAGCTCCATTTCTTTTCAATGTGGGATTTCCACTCACACTTGACTTCCCAACAATCTCCTCCTCAAGTGTGAATTTCCAAATTGGGCTTGAACTTCCCCTTGAGCAAAAGCCTTTCTTACTTAGTAGCTTGAGTATATGGTGTCACTAAGAGCCCTTCTATTCTACTGGTCTGAGCCCACCAAGAGTCTCCTTGCTCTTCTTCGTGGGGAGGCAACCACAGAATCCGACCACTATCTCCATACTCGTTTCTTGCCGAGCCATCGGCTCTGATATTACTTGTTAAAACTGGGGAGCCCACTTACATGGGAGGTCTGCACCATAGGCCTAGTGATGAAACATATTTGTGAGCTTTGACACCAAACTTTAACCTAAAACCTTAAGGCATTAGGTTTATGGGTCTTTTTTACTTATATGTCATTCACTAATTCCATTTCTTTCCAATGTGATATTTTCACTCACACTTGACTTCCCAACAGTTTCTGGCCATTGATTAGAATACCATATTGTACTAATTAGTTAGTATCGACAAAGTACAGGTATTGAACAAGAAAGTTTTGTATCAAATATTGGCATCGATTGATACCGACTCTTTGGGCTGCCATTGGTCGGTAACTAAAATATTGGTTAAATATTAGTTAGAATTATAAATTTGATATAAAATAATAATTGCTTATACATAAAAATATGATAAATTTGTTTATAATTTATTTAGTAAATAATAAAAATACAAATAAGAATGTATTAAATAACTTTTTGTTACTAGACTTATACAAATTGATTATAGATTACATAACTAAATATATTAGTTTAATACAATTATATTTAATAATTTTTAAATTTTATATATTTCTTATTAACAATATATATTTTTAATATATAAATTTTAAATATTATAATAACTTTTAAAATATTTAAAGATAACATTTGAAATTAAATTCGCTTCTTGTAAATAAATATTTTTATTTTGTATTATTATTAATTTTATATCTATATCCGAGTTAAAAAATCTTTTTAAATTTTAATTTATAAAAATATGTGAAAATAATATTAATAAAAATAAAAATATTTGTTATATCAAATTTATATTATTATGATTTCTTAAGATATCATTGAACTAATGTCAAAAATTGTATAAGATAATATATTGAGGGACTATTCTCTAATTTTATCCAAAACGGTACTTAGTATTGATTGGTATTAATACCATATCACACTAAAACCAAATTTAATATCAATTCTAGTACAGTATTCGTAACATTAGCTCTAGCATAACGTTGTCCAAATTTGTTAGTATAACTTTAATTCCGAAGAAATCCATGGAGTATCGACAAATTTGTAGAGCTTTATAATGCGACTTTTACTTAACCAAATATAACGTTCATGACTGACAAACTATGCTAGGTTTTGTTATAGGGAGACAATAATACAACTCTTTAAAAAATCAATTAAAGATCAACAACAAAAATAAAATACTCTTCAACTTCAATCAATAAATTAGTATGAGAATAAGAAACTTAATTAAAAAACCAACACTGAGATTTATGTAGAAAATCCTCCGATATAGAGGAAAAAATAACAGCTCAAACTGATAAGCAAATCTACTAAACTTAAATAAGGATTTACAAAGTTTGATCTCTCACCCCGTAATAACAAATTGTCTTACAAAGTTTCAGGATTGAAATCATAATGTAAGGTTTCCAAACTCACCCAATTAATGTTTGCTGATGACTTGATCCTTCTCTAGGGGTCAGACATCCACTTAGTGCAATTACTTGAGGAACTTCTAATGTAGCTTTCCAAATGGTCTAGTATAGGCATAAATGTCCATAAAAGTAGTTATACTACTCTAAAGATGTGAGGAACTTGGTGGAACTCTCTAGGATTACTAAACTTCAGCTTCAAGATCTTCCTCTTAAGAACCTAGGAGTTCCTATCTCGTATGCAAAGCCAAAGTACTCTGATTGTATTTCTATCATAGAACGGTTCAAAGCTCGTATTAACGTTGGCAAGATGTATTTCTGTCACTTGTTTCAAGGGTTATTCTGATAATTTATGTGATGGGAAACCTCTATGTTTATTAGATCTCACACGTCATTCTACCTAAGAAAGTCATCAAGGAGATTGATAGCATCATAAAAACTTTCTTATGGACTGGGAATTATGAAAACTCTAAGAAAGCTAAAGTCAAATGGAGTGAAGTGACCATCCCTAAAAGGTAAGGGGGCCTGGGAATTATCCCTATATCTCTTATACAAAAAGTGCTTCTGTGTAAAAGGATTTAGAGGCTATTCGTTGACAAACATGCTACTTGGGTGAAATGGTTATGTGAAACATATCTTAGTAATGAAAGATTTTGGAAACTGTCTAGCAATGGAGACAATATTTGGGTATGGTTTACTAATTGGATTGCTCATAGTCCTCTCATTCAAAGGACTAAATTATCCAATCTCTTGAACAGGATTCCTCTTAATTCTAAAGTTCTTTCCTTGATGAACCAAGCACAATGGAATGGCAACTTCAAAGGATTCAACTTACTAGAGGTCTTGACGCCTCAGATTATCGATACCAACAAGTTGTATACCAGCAACTCTCCTCATGCACCTAATTCTCCAAACGCATTCAACCCCATTTGTTTCAACTGCAACGATGTAGGACACACATCCAACAAATGCCCGAGTCCCAAATACAGTCAACCCAACCAAAACAAACCCGAACCAACTAATTTTCTGTCCTCCACCTCCCCTAATTCACCCAACCAATGGATTGTGGATAACAGTGCCATTCATCATTTGACTCCTAATCTGGAAAACCTTGGATTACACTCAGAGTACTTGAGCACAGACAAAGTAACCTTAAGCAATGATAAAGGCATTCCAATTTCTCACATCCGTTCCAATACTTTACTTCTCAATAAAAATCAATTCTCTCTTGGTCATATTATCCATGTTCCCTCCTCTAACACTAGTCTTTTATCTGTTAGTAAATTTTCTAAATCAAATAACGTCTCACTTGAATTTTTCCCTGATTGTCTTGTCATTAAGGATAACCCAACGAGGCGTCACCTCCACAAGGGAGAGATTAAGGATGGTCTCTATGCTCTCAATCCTATGTCTAACACCACATGTCCTCCTTGTCATTCGGTCACTTGTCAAGATTGGCACAATAGAATTGGCCATGGTTCCTACCCAACCATTAATAAAATTCTTCAACAACATAATTTATCAGTATCTACCAAGTCTATGCACTCTTTATGTGAAACTTGTTCTGTAAGCAAAACCCATAAGTTACCCTTTTCAGAATCCTCATCATATGAAGCAAAATCACCACTAGAACTTATATGCTCCGATTTATGGGGACCTGCTCCTATTCCTACTATTGATGGTTATCAGTACTATGTTATCTTTTTTTATTACTTTAGAAAATTTACATAGATTTATTTTCTCAAGCATAAATATGAAGTTTTTAATTCCTTTGTTAAATTCCGGGAAGTTGTTGAAAAATATTTTGGCCTTCCTATCAAACAATTCCAATCAGACTAGGGTGGAGAATTTCAAGCTCTAAAAAAAATACCTATCTACTAATGCCATTATTTAATGAAGTTCGTGCCTGCACATGCCCGAACAAAATGGCTGTGCTGAGCGCAAACATCGTCACATTACTGAAACCGGAAGAGCTCTTTTGTATCACTCTATTGTACCACACAAATATTGGGATCATGGATTTTATGCAGCTATCTATTCCATTAACAGGTTACCCATACCCAAACTCAATCACCTTACACCATTTGAAAATTTGTTTCATCAAAGCCTGGAATACAACTTTTTTCGTGTTTCTAGATATCTTTGTTTTCCTTGGCTTAAGCCTTATACCAAAAATAAATTAGAAGCTCGTTCCACTCCGTGTGATTTTTTTTTTGGATATAGTACTTTATATAAAGCTTATAAATGTATGTCCTTGAGTACTTGCAAATTTTTTTTACTCATGTCATGTTTTATTTGATGAGCAGGTTTTCCCATTCAAGAGCATTGATCAAGGGCCTGCTATCCTAACAGTTCCTACCTTCTCCACTACACAATCATTACCAAAACCAATCGCCCAAACACTACCACCAGTCGGTCCAAGTCCCGTAGCTCAGTAACCCACAACGGCTCCACATATAAATCCTATCACAAAGTCACCTGTCATTCCATCCAATCCTCCAATCATAAATTCCACAACACCTATCGTCCGCAACCAAACAAATGTTGTATGCCCACCTGTCTCACTTGATCCCGTGATACCACAATTAGTACTAACAAGTCAACCACAAATTTCACTAAATTTCAACCTCTCATCTTATAACCTACCAAGTACCAGCACTCATCCAATGGTCACTAAGTCAAAAATAGGATCCTTAAAACCAAAAGCCCACAACACATACACCACTATGGCACCACCAAAATATACAGAAGTCGCCAAACACCAAGTGTGGAGAAAGGCAATGGGAGAGGAGATTGATGCCTTGATGATGAATGGTACATGGGATCTAGTTCCTCGAGAGCATGCATCAAATCAAAAAAGATGCAATTGGATTTTCTAAATCAACCATAAATTGGACAGAAAAATTGATCGCTAAAGGATTTCACCAAAGACCAGGTATTGATTACGTTGAGACTTTCAGCCCAGTTATTAAGCCGACAATAATCTGTCTCATTTCATCTCTTGCTGTGACTTCCCAATGGCCTATACGTCAACTTGACATCTCCAACGCTTTTATGGAGTAGCCACAAGGATTCCCTGATCGCAATTTTCATAATCATGTTTGTGCTCTTAAACAATCCTTATATGGATTAAAACAGACACCTCGATGCTGGTACAATTGTCTCATGAATTCACTTTTGAAACTTGGTTTTAAAGGATCACAGGCCAACACATGACTTTCATCTACATTCATGGTTCACAAGTTGCTTACGTATTGGTTTATGTTGACGATCTCATTTTAATAGGTTCAACTCCTGTCCTACTTCAAAATATTATTTCTAGTCTCAATAATTATGTTGCAGTAAAGGACTTAGATCCATTGACTTACTTCCTAGGGGTGGAAGTTATGGCAAAAAGGAGCTGTATTCATCTTCGGTAAACCAAATACATGCAGGACCTACTATATCGTGAAACAATGCACAAAGCTTCAACAATTGCAACACTAGCCTCTTCCCAAACCAAGGATATATACGCTCAAGCTAAACCATTTCATGATCCCAAACTATACCACTATATAGTGGGAAGCCTGTAGTACTTGACTTTAACATGCCTAGACCTAACCATGGTTGTCAACAAAACATCCCAGTTTATGCACTCCCCTTGGTTAATAATTGGCTAGCCGTCAAGCTAATTCTCCGCTATCTTCGTGGCACAATGCATCATGGTCTCATTATTTGACCTTATCACTCACCAAACTTGTTGGCCTATTATGACGTCGATTGGGGAGGTAATCTTCGGGATAGAAAAAGCACAACAGGTTATATTGTATATCATGGTCCCAATATCATTTCATGGTCTTTAAAAAAACAGAATACAATGGCTCGATCGAGTACAAATGCAGAGTATCGAGCCTTTGTAACCACAACCTCAGAAGTTAAATGGCTACAATCATTGTTAAAAGAGCTTCGGATACAACTCTCCGTGCCTCCACGTTGCTGTGTGACAATGTTTCTACCACATACCTTGTTACCAATCCTGTTTTTCACTCGTGCTCCAAGTATCTCGAGATAGACTTCCACTTCATCCGAGATGAGGTAAGACATAAATGTCTCCATATTTCATTCGTGTCTAGCAAAGATCAGTTGGTCGACATTCTCACAAAGCCCTTACACAAGTCTCGGCTCCTTGACTTAAAGTCCAAACTTTCCGCCATTACGACTACAATTTAGGAGAGGGATAGGGTCTCCTTATGACTTGGGATTCCGCTCAAGCCAGCAAGATTTCCTTTCATCCAAACCAGCAGGATTTCCATCCATTCCTGCTTAAGCAATTCAATTGGCTCCTTGACTTAAAGTCCAAACTTTCCGCCATTACGACTACAATTTGGGAGGAGGGGGGTTCCGCTCAAGCCAGCAGGATTTCCTTTCATCCAAACTAGCAGGATTTCCATCCATTCCAGCTTAAGCAATTCAATCGGCTTCTTGACTTAAAGTCCAAACTTTCCGCCATTAGGGGGTAGGGTTTGACAGCTCCTTATGACTTGGGATTCCGCTCAAGCCAGCAGGATTTCCTTTCATCCAAACCAGCAGGATTTCCATCCATTCCAGCTTAAGCAATTCAAAGTCATTCAATCGGTTCCTATAAATTAGTAGCAATCAAATATTTTTGTATTTTGAAATGTTAACTCCTAAAATAGTGCAGTTGTACAACTATATATATTGTAACCTTCAATACTAAATATACACAAGAAATTCGAGATCAAATAATTCACAATTATAACTCAAATCCTTGAAAATAACCCTCATGAAACATTACCCTTCATTTGTCTTCAACCTCTACGCCTAGGCAAGTAGATGGCCAAAAAATATATCTCATGTTACAATATAAACTATAAAATATAGAACCTGATGCAGTCGTTAGAATTCTCATGGATGCTATAGCAGATTACAGTCCCATTACATATTTATATAACCACATGAGAAATAATAATAATGTGAATTCATCCAAAATAGTGATAACTAGTATGGAATAGATGAGTGTTCTTAAGGTCTAATGATTATAAATAGTAAAAGGACTTTATGTGCCCCGATACGACTGAACAAAAATTAATAACATAAACAACATTAGCATCAAAGCATACTTTGAATAATATCCCATTGCCGCAACTATATAAGAATATTGTATAGAACAACTTAAGCACGTATTACACTCATCCTATCGATGAGTGTATTATTGTCTCATGTTCGACAAAAGTTCGTCATTTTCATTATTGTTTGAACTCACATAATTTATTTTCTCAACATTAATCCCGATAAAGCAAGTCATGAAATCAGGTTTATGAGAAGAAGCAATAACCTTAATAGCCATAGACATTTAAAACAAGGAGAAAATCATTAAAGAATCCACTCAGAACTTTTGTCGAACACTTTAAAGGCATAACAGAGTCATTCCATTTAATTTAAGCAAATCATGTCTTTTTCCTTCCTCAACCTTTTCCAGAACATTGAAAACACAAATACAAACACACCATAGACAATCCAAAACAAACACAAAAACACCACAAAAACTCCTAGGTTTGAACATATATTCCAATACAGGTTATACAAAAAATCATAAAGAACAAAGACTGAATGGCTTACTTTTTCCCAAGTACACAATGACAGTGGTCGGGGAAGACAAACTAACACACACACCAAGGAGCAGAAGACGAATCAACTACAGGGAAACGGAAGGAATTAACGACAAAAAATGAAAACAAAAACACAGGGGAGAGGGAGGGGGTCTTCGGCTAGGCTAAATGCATAGGAAAACAATGTCGTTTGCTATTAAACTTAACGAAATCGTTGTCATTATATTAAAAACGTTGAAGCTGAAAGAAACGATCACGTTTACTTTAAAATTTACCAATGGAATTTATTGACGAAAACATTTCCGTCAGTAAACCCAAAACTTTTTTATTCCGTCAAGCATTCCCACCTCCTTTACCAACGAGAATCTTGTACCATCGCTATATTTCGTTGGAAAATTTGTTAAGATAATTTCCCTATATTTTTACTGATGAATACTTTTACCGTCGCAAAATTTAATCTTTCCCAACAATATTACCTACGAAAAATCATTTTCCGTCGATAACTTGCTACGGTTTCTCTTCCGTTGGTAACCTTTTGTCAGTAATTACTAATTTTCTTGTAGTGAAAGATTGTAATGGACATCCAAAAATCACTTATTTATGAATTTTAAACTTGATTTTAATAAAATTTAGAACTTGTTAAAAATAATAAGATTCATTTCGTAAAATTTTGTGGTAATAAATAATTGTAGATTTAAATTAGTTCTTCGGTTTCTAGTTAATATTCGATCATGTACTAGTCGCAATTTTTCTATCCGCCGCCAAGTTTGAATATAACCGTGAAACCTCGGCGAAGTTTCCAAATGGAAAGGAGAACGAGGGTTATAAATTAATAAATTACAAGTGGAAATTGGAAAGTTACCCCAAAGATAAAGGCATGAACATTATGTCTTTCGCCAATTGGACAACGTCTTAGTGGGGTAAGAAATTAGCGACTAAAATATCCTCCTAAATTTAAAGTGAAAAGCAGGACCAAGAAGTCTACCCATCAATTATAATTTCTTTCATCCTCCTAAATTTAAAGTGAAAAGCAGGACCATGAAGTCTACCCATCAATTATAACTTCTTTGCTTCAAAGGTTGCGTACTTAATTTGTTTTATTTTAAGTAAAAGATTTCATAGAATTATAGTCTAAAATTAGGGATCACATAGTACTCCAAGGTTCCAAATTCTTCAGCTATTGTGCATACAATCATAGCATGTTAAAAACGACGATAATTTTATTGATAAAAAGACGCAAATACAAGACTCAAAATATCAAAGGATTTGTACAAAATAAGAAGCAAAGAAGGACTTTGGAGACACACTACACACACTCCACACTTTTCTCTCCTCATTACACACTTCTCTTCACTTTTTCTATGTATCAAAAATGGTGGCAATCCATCACCGACCTTGCAAGGAAAGCTCTAGATTGCCCAAATTGCCAACTTGGGCGATTTTTTCAAAATTTTGATTTTTTTTTACATCTAGACTTTTCTTCTCAGATCTAGAATTGTTCTACAAGGTTCTAAGAAATTTGCTGGTGGTTTTTTTTAACATAGCAAAAGTCCATGTTCACGAAGAACTTCCACCCATCAAAGAATTGAATCAATGGCTCGATTTTTCACTAACCACTGGAAATCTTAAGCTTGGATATCCAAAGCTTGTTTAACCGATAAAAGTAATATTCAAATGAAGAAAAAGAAAAGTCAAAGTATTCCCAAATTAATATAAAAATTTATCTACAATTTGTTAGATAATTTCATTTTGTGACCGTATATTTTGATTTAATCATTTAAGTATATTAAATCGCATTAGTTATTTGAATAAGAGATGTCATTTGAATTTTAAACTAATAATTATTTCCTCTCTTTATCTATTAAGTTTTTTTTTTAACATATCTCTTCATCAGACAATATACGGAAGATAACAAAACAAAGGCTAAGAGAGAAAAAACAAATTGTGAAAATTTATTAGATCGAAAATTTATTAGATTTTAAGATCCTACAATTTATGCGTTTAAATTTACATGATAAAATTTTAATGTTAGAAAGGTTACACAATTCTTGAAGATCTCGGACATGAAGTATTAATATCAATTTCTATTGGATTCTTCTTCTTCATTTTTACTTTCATCTTTCTTCTTTGTTTCGTTTTTGTAACATCCAGTGACTTATTTTCTGCTGGTTTAGGAATCTAACTCAAATACGTTGAGGTTTTAACAAAGATTTTTAGTTAAGAAATAGTGAATTTATTGGGAAATAATTGGGGATTATAGGTTAATTGTCTTCTCTGTAAATCTTTCCTGCGGAATGGTTAGTTTATTGGATTGTGGGACGTTTAGGAACTGGAAGCAAACAAGGTTATGATTTATAGGCAGTAAATAGAGAATTTGTAACCACCTGCGGACAGACAGAGAGATTACACTAGAGTAAAATACCTTTGCCTTATTAGTAATCCAAGAAAAAGCTCGATTTAAAGCGACAGAGGGTGAGGAGACAATAGACAGAAAAGTCAAAAACCATATAATTGCTTATTTTGTATACTTTTGCTAATTATCTTTCTTAATGATATGAAAAATAATGTTAAAATATCTTATATTGACTAAACAAAAAAATGTTAAAGAATTTATAAGTAGTAAATGTTAACTATCTGAATAACTAGTTCTAACCATTTTGACAATAGTTAACTCAAGTTTAATGCTTATTAATAAACTCTATACTGATCTACGTATATTGAAAATTCTAATAAGTAATAGTTTTTCATGTTGTTATTTTTTTTTTGTGAATTTTTAATTTTACCAAGTGTTAGAGTGCGCAAGGCATGATGAGCCAAGATGGTGAAGTTTGTAGGCAAAAAAGTTGTGGTTGAAGAGAATCAGACATTATCGTTTTAGAAGATCAAAAGAGTAATTAAATTTTACTTCCCTCACATCCAAATGTAACAAGCCAACATCAAATCTGCAACTCTGGGTAGCTAGGAAAACAAGGAACACTTAATATTTATGCATCACCCACGAAATTTTATACTAATATTTTATGTAGGGTCAGTTTAAATAATAAACAAATACAAAAATCCTATAGTGAATGAAGCCAAATGTCAATTAAATACAACAATGTTTTCTTGGTCTGGAACTATAAATTATATATCAAAACAACTTACCAATTTTGTTTTTATTATTAAGATTTTACTCCATCTGTTGCTTCATTGATCCGATTAAAAAAAAAAGAAAATTGAGGAAGTTGTATCATCTGTGCTTATATCAAGTTGGGGATGATTTTCCCAAACATTTTTTTTAAACAAACTTAGATAACTAATTTAGTCTAACTTATGTATCAAGTGCGTTAATTAATCAAATCACCGCGTCCATTTTTCTTTTCAACTATTTACAAAACAAGATATATAATAAGTGAAGTTTTTTGTTCACTTGTATGTCCTTTTTTTTATAACTTTCCTATTACCACATTTTAAAATGAATGTTATTAACTATAAGAATTTGTCAGTAGGATAAGTATTTTCAATATATGTTGCTTTCTTCTAATATCCAAATCTTATAGTTGTGTACAAAACTTACAAAATTATTTTTTCATATTTCAAATTAAAAATATAATGGAGAATATGTGATGTATAATAAATTTATATGATTTTTATCACTCAAAATCTTCCATAATCTTATCTTAATATATCCACTTTTTTTTTTTCTGATAAGGGTTAAAGCTACTATTTGACTAAAGAAAGGGTTGGGCCTTTATCGTCCTCTCAACAATAACTAAAGATGAATCAAGAAGATTAGGGATAATAAAATATTGCTTATTGGAATTAAATTGAATTTTAAGAAATAGTCTAGCATGAACTTATGTGTGTACACTGTAGAAATTGTAGTTTCTAGACTTCAAAATTTCAAGCAAAAAAGTGTTAATTAGATGATTAACTTTGAATCTAACTCTAATTATAACCCTAACTTGAATCCCCCGTTAACCTTAACTCTTAACTAAAAAACAGTAAAGCAGCTACAACATAAAAGAGAGAAAAATGTCTTCTAAGATGCGTCAAAAATATATTTACAATATTCATTTTAGCAACACAAGGTACTAATTCAAGCAATAAAATTACAAAATAGAGACAGATACTCAAAAATTATTTTAGTATAGAAGGATCCATAATTTTGATTAATTTTTGAATTATGATTTCGGAAGACTTCATTCTTACAACCTCGTTGTTGTCAACCCAACTCAGCCAACTACCCAAACATCAAATAACCCACTAACAAAGATCAAAGCACCGAAGGCATGTGAATTTTATAGAGAAAACTTAGACTGACACTACAAGAAAATTTGATTTCAGCATACCCAAATTCTCAACAACCATAATAAAATGGTTGTTAATTATATACATTTCTTGTAGTGTGATCTTTGAAATTTTCTTTCATAGACCATAAACACTTTTATTTGGTTTTGGGTTAATTAAGTTTGGATTCCGACGATGGGAACTTTGGAATTTGGATCCGAGTCAGTTAATAACAAAAGTAAAATTACACTTCAACAAAAAAAAAATTATATGTCATCATTTTGATATGTCAACTTTTCTGTTAGTTTTTGTTATATGATTTTTTTTAAAAATTAAAATTGAAGATATTTTAAACTTCAATTTTAAAATTACTTAAATGAAAATGAAAGTTCATATTTTGATTATTTTTATCAAAAGATCTCTTTCTCAAATTTTATTTCAACTTAAATCATTAAGATGATAAATTATAAATTTTCATTTTTATATAAACTAAGAGCTTATTTTGCTTTTTAATTAGTTTACGGACGCACTTTCAATTTTTTTGATAAATTCTTTTGCTGTTTTCTTACTAGGCGCATAAGCATAAAAATTTAACAGAAACTTGCTCAATTTGAATGAATATTATTCCATAGTAATTACTTAAAATATTCAAGATTTTGTTAAAAGGCTGATAAGATGTTATATAATCCTATATACATGTATATAAACTTTTTTTTATCAAACCATTCAATTTGTAGTTTTCTTAAAATTGTTGATTGTTTTCATTTGTGATACTTTGATCTTATTTTCAGTACTTACATTTATCTCTACTCAATGGAATAACCCTTATGAACACAAAGAGAACCTTATGAACGCGATTATGTAGTTCGAGACTAATTGCTAATTTTGATAGAATTTTATCATTATTGTGGACTAGCATAATTGAAATTAATTTGTACAAATCCCGATTAATTAGATGTCAA
>JANTNU010000003.1:3601352-3615654 GCA_024752395.1 Erythroxylum havanense
AATTTCATGGGTATTACCAGACAATGAGCCTGCACCTGTGGATGGTAATTCAACTTCTGAGCAATTCCAACAATGTGAGTGATGATAGAATGCTAATAAGACTACTAAGTGTTATATTCTAGCTTCTGTCAGCGAAATGCTGCAAAAGCAAATTGTATGCATGAAAACTGCTAGTGCAATAATCTATCACCTATATGAGATGTTTGGTGTGAGGGACAGGTCTGCAAGATTGAAACCTATCCAAACATTTCACAATCTCAGACAAAAACCTGGTGAACCGGTGTAAGATTACATGCTTAAGGTAATCTCTGCAGTTAATGAGGCTAAGATCCTTGGGGCAGATATGGATGTAGACATGTAGATGATTATGATTATCAATAGCTTAAATTCATCTTTTCAGCAATTTAATTTGGACTATAAGCTCAACAGTAAGGATTGCACCTTGAGTGAGTTAATGAATACCCTCCACAGTACGGAGGAGATATTAAATATCAAGGCTCATGGGCCAAAAGCTAATATAGCATCTTCTTCTAAGCCCAAGGGTAAGGGTAAGCAAAAGAAGAAGGGTTCAACGAAAAAGAAGGCCCAAATAGGGGTCAAAGCCCATCCCTTGAAAAAGAAGGCCAAAGAGGACACCAAAGGAAAGTGTTTCCACAGTGGTGAGAAGGGCCATTGGAAAAGAAACTATGCGGTCTACCTTGACTCCCTCAAAAGCTAACAAGGTATAGGTTTCCTAAGTTTGTTACGAACTAGAAATGTGGCAGATTCATCTGATTCTTGGATATTAAATTCAGGAGCTACTAACCATGTTTGCAATTCTTTACAGAGGTTCCAGCAAAGGAAAAGAATACATAAAGGCCAATTTCAAGTCGAGATAGCATATGACTCCTATGTTTCAGCAGAACTAGTACTGGGAGTAATTATCTTAGACTTTCCTGGTGGTCATAAGTTATATTTAGAGTATGTATATTACATCCTAATGATTATAAGGAACATGATTTCTGTTTGTTATCTAATTAAATATGGTTATTCCTTATATTTTGAAAATGTTGTTTCAATATATGAGAATAAGGATTTTATTTGTAATGCGATAATTAAACAGGGATGTTCTTTGTAGAACCTATGATAGGATCACTAAACACCACATAATCAATAAAACCAAGACAATCCAATGATTTTAGCATTAATTCAAAATATCTGTGACTTAAGAAGGGGTCATATCAATCAGAAAAGACTTGACAGGTTAGTGAAGGATGGGATCCTTGCAGGTTAACCTTAAGGATGGGATCCTTGCAGGTTTGGATAATGATCCATTACCCACTTGTGACTTTTGTATTGAAGGAAAAATGACCAAGGCCTCATTTGCTTCCAAAGGAAATAGATACGAATCAGCGTTGGACCTAGTACATACTTATGTGTGTGGGCCCATGAACATACAAGCTAGAGGAGCTTATGAATACTTCATAACCTTTATAGATGATTACTCTAGACAGGGCTATTTATATTTCATGCATAAAAAGAGTGAGTCCTTTGAAAAATGCAAAGAATTCAAAGCTGAAGCTAAAAAGCAGCTAGGCAAGCCATTACAATAACTTTTGATTGGATCGAGGTGGTGAGTACTTATTTGAAGAGTTCTAACGATCGTGATAGAAGGGAGAAATCAGGCAATGCATAATCGTGTACAAACACGATTGTGTACAAGCACGATCGTGACAAAAAGGATTATCTGGGAGTTAGATGATCATGCATAAGCACGATCGTGATAGAAAAGATTATCTGGGAGTTGCTTGATCATGCATAAGCACGATCGTGATAGTGAACAATCAACTGGAATTGGATGATCATACATAAACACAATCGTGACAGTGAGAGTGCAGAGATATATGACAAATTTGAACATCCTTCACTCTTTTGGCCATAAATTCTTCTTTGGACCTTCGGTTGACTTGAAATTTGGACCGTGAACTCCTCACACATTTTCTTTCCTCTCCACCAAATTTTATGGTTAACTAAATTCATTATAAAAGGATTGATAATGATTGATTGATAAGTTTAAGATGAAAATGATGAAAGTGTGCTGAAAATTGTTAAATGGAGTGTTTTCACTGAACAGAGATTTGTATTTTGGTCATATCTTGATCTATAGATATCCAAATGGAATGATTTATTATTTAGATTAAGGAATCGAATTTTAATTCTATCTCTAAGAGTTTCAAAATATGGTTCAAAGTTGAGTATTGAGTGTTGTTGCAGTTTGAGTATAGTCTGAAGTATTTTGTGTATAATTTGAAGAATAATTAACTTAATTGTATGAAATTTAGTTCATTATAAACTTAAGATATATAGAAACATTTTCTTAGGAGAAGATATTGCCTAAATACCTCATTTTTCTTATCAAAATGGTCATATAAAATTGATCCAAAAATTTAAAGAAAGCTGAATGATTGATTGATGATTTTATAACTTAGTGAATAAAGTGTTGATGTCAAAGTAACAAAGACATGTCTATAATGGGAATGAATATGTTCATATGATAGGAGCTATGATTCAAAAGAGTTTAGTAATATGTGATAAGTAAAGGTGAATGAGAATTGGATATTATGAGAGCATATAATGCTAGAAAAGAAATGACGAGTAATTGAACTATGAAATTAGAATAACCAAGTGTTCTTAAGGTATAAACCTAAGAATAAGCTAGACACATACAAATGATAAGGTTTGATTGATCAAGAGACGTAATCAAGGAAACATACTTGGAATAGTCAAATTCAGCATGCATTATACATGACACATATACATATGTGTACAATTGAATGTTTATGTAATTGTACAATTAATAATGTGTGTGCAACGTGTATATTGCATAATGTTGACACAGGATAGAATGTTCGCATCTAGATGTTTCTAGATCATGGAAGCTAATGCTAATCTGGAGCGTATTGTGAGACGAACTAGATGGTCTTACTTTAAATGATTGTTCTGTTTAAATTCTGTGTTGAATTATTATATGAATGTGATTGTGTTGATTTCAAACATTGACTGTTTGAGGCATTTGATGCAAGAAATACGTATTGAAAGTGCTCACTAAATGTGAATTTGATGAAATAAGTGATTACTCATCATTTTTTTCGAATGCCAAACTAAGATATGATGATAAATGTGAATGAGAATGCGATAGTGAATATGATTATGTAATATTGAGCACTTCTGATTAACTGGATATATGTGATGCATTTCATTACATGAATACGTGAACAGATAATGGAAATTATAACCTAAATAGCCATAAAAAAGAACTTAAAACTTAGAATGTGATTAAGAGCCAAAGCTTCGCTATGTACAATGAGCCTTATATCTATAACGGATAAGGAACAGTTATCAATGAGCTTGGTATCTACAATAGATACGGGACAGTTATAGGCACTCGGTCACAACAATGTAATAATAAAAAATGAGTCTCATGAGCATTGCATATACATATAATATGTATGTTTAAATGATTGAAATGTATTGTTGAATTGTGTTGAATGAGAACGTGAAAATTGTGAACAAAGTGTTATGCCATGCTACATAATGATAAATAAAATGATGTGAATTAAGTGATTGTTTGTGTTAACATGTTATATAATTTTAGTGAACTATCGAGGATGGTTAACTCATTGAGTTTGCAAAACTCAACCAAAAATTTGCAATATTTTTTAGGTTTAGAGAAGATCTCCAGTTAGACAATTAAAGTCTAGCCACTGTATACGAGTAAGAGATAGAAGTTGGGATTAGTTTACGTCTGCATTTGTATTTCTTTAATGTTATATCAAATTATGTATTCTGCAATTATTTTACCTTGGTTATTTGAATAATTATGTTCTGTAATGAATTTCCAAATTGAAAATATTTGTAAATGAGATTGTTCAATGAGTGTAGTAACACTTTTGAATGAAAATGTTTATGAATAAAGTGGGCTCAATTTGTTTATTGATTTCTTAAATATGCGTGTCATGTTTGAAAAAATGTAATAAGTATGATTGTTTAACTGTTCTAGCATGCTACCCTCGTAGAGTATGTTCTTGAATACCTTCGGTATATTCAGGGATATGCCCTATGAGAGTGGGTGTTACAAGTTGATATCAGAGCCCAAATTTAGTATCTTACATGGGCGTTTTTTGAAATATATGTTAAGTTACATGCATTTTGGACATGTCCTAGTAGGCAGTAGCAACTAATCCCCAGTCTAAGTTACATTTACATGAGTCACATGCATGAACATTCGTTAAGAGCCTAAGAAAGTAGAAATAATGAGAAGAATGATGGTATGTCAAAGTGTAAGAAAATGAAAGCTCGTGGAGTTTTAGAAATGAGAAATAATATATGGTTCGATATGATAGATAGAGATTCACTACATCTGTATTTGTGGATGGATCATCGAATATGATATCAATATTTTACTGTAATGTTATATCCTTAAATGTGAAATAGATATGAATACATTATGAACTGATTGAGGAAAGTAGAGATATAAATATGAATGATGAGATTTAATGTGTACAAGCCAAGTTAAAAGAAAATAAAATTTTCTATGACCTTGCAAGGTTAAACTTGGACTTGAAATGGTTGTTTGATTAATGTGACAAGAGTTATGATCCACCATAAGAATATATTAGTAGAATTGAGATCAAAATTTCATGATGATTATGTATCTATAATTCTGAATTGACTGAGGATATACATGTGGAAGATGAAATAAATGATAATAAGAAGATGAGATAGAAATGAGGAAAGAATAAAAGGGAATGAAATAGACATAAATGAATTTACATGAGATGAATGATATGTAGTAAGGAGAAAGTTAGAAATGCATATAGGATAGGATCTTATGTATGAATGAGATAAGGAAAAAGATGATGAATCAAATGAGAAGAGTTAATGCAATCAATATGGTAGTTGAATTATTATGAAATGATGTAGCATTAGAAGAAGTAAATTCTAGAAAATTGTCGTAGATTGATGTTAGTATGTATGTTAATGCGAGGAAGAAAATGCAAGGCACGATGTTGGCCTGACAAAAATAGGTTTCTGTCATGATTATGGTAGGGATACCCCGATTGTAGGTAGGAATAAAGAGAGAAATGTTGCCTAGGATCAATTGAGATCAAAGTATCATTAGTGTAAGATATAAATTGGTGATTTTTCAGAAATAAATCTCTGGATAGAATGGGATGACCTTGATGATACACACTTAAGCATATGTGACAGTAATAATGTCTACACTACTTCATTAAGTTTTGGTAAATAGAATATTATGACTTTGTAAGAAATGATAGAAAATGATCTTCTTGAGTACTAAGAATGGCTAATAAGCAATGATGAAAATAGTTGATTGATAAGGATTATATGAACAGTATAGATGATACTAGCAAGAAATCTTCTTTGGAAGAAGAGTTTCACCGAATTAGATTAAATAGACCAGATGGTTTACTTCTAAGAATGAACGATGATAGAACAAATCAGAAGTGAATATTGGAGTTCCATTTCTATCAAAGACTTAAGCATAAGAAATGGAATATGCTGTAAAGAGTATATGTGTTTTGTTTGATGTAAAGCATTCAACTACGTGGTTGGATTCTTGAATTTGAGGTGACACTATTGCGAATATGATGAGAACTTAGGTCCACATTATATTCTATGCAAACATGTTCAGGAGATACAAATTAGATTTGGTGAATGTGTTATCAATCTAAGAAGTCAAGATTGTAAATAAATTAAAATGTATACAAAAACTCATAAGAATGGTCTAGCATTAGAATGAGTCGATGGGAAATTAGAGAAAATCAATTGAATGGAGAAAATAATTCGAGAAAAAAATCAATTGGGAGACAGAAATTAACATAAGATAATATTACCTCATTTGAATAATTAGTTACTTAAGGAATTACGAGAACTAATTATGACCACATTGAGTTTTGGTAATATCTGTATGAGTTAACAAATGCCCCCGGTCACAATAACTTAATAATCATAAATGAGTCTCGTAAGCATTGCATATACATATAAAATGTATTTTTAAATGATTGAAATGTATTATTGAACTGTGTTGAATGAGAACATGAAAATTGTGAACAGAGTGTTATATGATGTTACTTGATGATAAATGAAATGATGTGAATTATGTGATTGTATGTGTTAATGTGTTATGTGATTTGAGTGAACCAACGAGGATGGTTAACTCACTGAGTTCGCAAAACTCAACCTAAAATTTGCAATATTTTTCAGGCTTAGAGAAGATCTCTAGTTGGACAATTGGAGTTTAATCACTGCATACGAGTAAGAGATAGAGGTCAGGATTAGTTTAACATATGCATTTGTATTTCTTTAATTTTGTATCAAATTGTGTATTCTGCAATTATTGTACCTCGGGTATCTGAATAATTATGTTTTGTAATGACTTTCCAAATTGGAAATGTTTGTAAATGAGATTGTTCAATGAGTGTAGTAACACTTGCGAATGAAAATGTTTATGAATAAAGTGGGCCCAATTTGTTTATTGACTTCTTAAATATGCATCTGATGTTTGAAAAAAATGCAATGAGTATGATTGTTTGATTATTCTATTATGTCATCCTCGAAGAGTATGTTCTCGAAAACCATCGGTATATTCAAAGATTTACCTCATGAGAGTGGGATGCTACAGTAGAAGTATTATTAGCCTAAGCCAAAGTAAGCTCCCAAGTATAATTGTAATCAACACCTAGTAAGATATGTAAGATCCTACTCCAGACTATTTTCGAGAAGCTACAAAGGGGAAAAAAAGATGGTCTTTATCCTATATTGTTATTTTACATAATAAACAAGTTAAGTCCACATGTCCATGCTGTTGACTTTTAGTTCTGAGTCTATTTTTAATCGCAAGCCATAAGATAAATGAGGCTTTGGAATGAATAGAATTAAACCATAAAAGAGAGGACTAAGGTACTTCATGTAACCCTTTTACAAGGATCATGTGACATGCGTAATTAGAGAATTTTCCATTTGGATCAGTAGTCCAGACGATGGAGTCCTCCATGTGTGAATTGTTTAAGCAAGGGAGATGATGGGTCAAAGTGTCAAATCCCCTACTATTCCCTCACCATTGATCATTAAAAATAAAAGAAGAGACCTTATCATTAAGCAAAAATCTGTTTCCTAAATGTTGTAGCCTTGGATTGAGAATAATAAGACTCAAATCTAGCCAATTGTCATACCAGAACCAGACTTTTTTCCCATTTCCAATTTATGTTTAATAAAAGGATAAATAAAAGCTCACAACTTCATTAACATGATAAGAATCCAAGAAAACTCCCGAGTACAAGAAGCTTGCCAAAAATTTAGACCTTTAATGCAATATTTATGGGTCCACTTCACCCAGTGGGCATTATGATCAAAGTACAGCCTCCATAATCTTTTTCACGTTAGGACCTTCTGCATAGTATATGTAGAAAGCATCCTGAGGCCTCCATATTTTTTTAGAATCACCACCTCACTCCACTTAACTTTAGCATTCTTGGAATGCTCAGTTCTACTTGACCAGAGAAATGCTTTACGATTCGATCCACCTCTTTAAGTGCTTTCTTTGGTATTGTAATATGTGCTGACCAGTATAAATGTAAGTTGCTCAATACCGAGATGATAAGAGTTAGCCTAGCAGAATATGATAGGAATCTATTCTGCCAAGCATTCACTCTTTCCTTGATTCGTTCTATAAGAGGTAAGCAATCATGATATTTAGGTTTAGAAGAAGTGATAGGTATTCCCAAGTAGCAAAAGGAAGTAGAAAGTTGATTAAGCCCCACTATTTCTAGTATTTCATAAGTATCCCTGACATCTGCTAAGAGGTAAAGACTACTCTTTACAGGATTATGTTTTAGACTAGACCAAGCAATAAATAATTCCACAATATTCATCATCATAGTAGGAGAATGAGTATCATTACCATATAATATCAGAAGATCATCTGAATACATTAAGTGGGTGAGATTAAGGGCTCTACACTTGTAGTGATATTGAAAACCCTGATTGCAATATATGAGTTTAGTGGTCAATCGAGAGAACCCTTCCATGATAAGAGTGAAAAAGTAAGGAGACAAAGGATCGCCCTGTTGAATCCCTCTAGCAATTTGAAAAGGTTTAGTAGGGATCTCATTCACTTGGTTGCTTAGGGCTGGGTTTGTATGCAAGTCATTATCCAGTCTATAAATTGAGAAGGAAATTGTAAAGCTTATAAACATACTCGAATGAATTTCTAGCTAACAGTATCAAAAGCCTTATAAAAATTAACTTTAATTGCACATCTTCTGAGTTCTTTGTCTGAATTGTATTCCATCAACAGTTCTTGAAGTAGAACGATATTATCTTCGAAATTATGATAAGGAATGAAAACTTTTTAGGCTAAGTTAATAATATTGGAGATAACTCACTTAAGTCTTTCAATAAGGAGGTTAGAGATCACTTCATAAATGATGTTGTAGCAAGAAATAGGGCAGAAGTCGTTCATACTTTGTAGTTGATTTTTTTAGGCACCAAGCAGATTTATATGTTATTCATTGCCTTGAGCATCTTTGAGGAATCAAAGATCTCCATCACAACATTTGTCAGAAGAGTTCTCGTGATGTCCCAAGTACTTTGAAATAAAAGTGTCACAAAACCATCCAACCTAGGAGCTTTCGAAGGATGCATATTGGAAAAAACCCTTTTAACATCTTGGGCAACAATAGGAGAAGTCAAAAATTTCATGGTATTCTGATCAAACTTAAACAATTGTAAAACATTAGGAATAGAAGTTATGGATGGGTTTGAACCCATCAAATACAAGTAATAATGTCTAAAAACTTCTTGAAGTTGCTTATGCTCAGAGATATCCTTGCCATTACTATCATGTAGCGTATTTATTGTATTGACATTCTATCGTGCTAATAAAGATGAGTGGAAGAATTTTGAGTTGGCATCTCCATCTTTTGACCTATTGAGCCTGGATTTTTGTTTGAGAATAGAGGTTTCAAAGTTTTAAGCTTCCTGATACTCATAGAGGCAATGCTGTTCCACGAGTCTTAGAATAGTGTTGTGTGGAGAATCATAGCACGCTTTTTGAGCTTGTGAGAGCTTCTCCATAAGGGATAAGAGGGGTTGGTAACATCTAGCCAAGAATCCTTTAAGTGCAAACTTCACTAACTGAAGTTTTTTTTGCATAAACTAGAATGGTTTACATCCATCAATTTCAATACTCTAATAACTTTCAATCAATTCTGTAAATCCCGCCATTTAAGTTAAGCCATTGAAGAATAAAAAAGGAGCATTTGCCAATCTATTATCAATCAAACTTTGTATAAACTTGTAACAGTGATCTGAAGATAAGTTTTCGCCAAAATGAACAAAGGAGTTAGGATAATATTGCATCCATAAAGAGTTGGCTAGAGAGCGATCTAATTTTTTTTCGAACGAGCAAGTTTCCTTACTGGTTGTTTAACCAAGTAGGGAGTCGTCCGGTATAAGTAAGATCCTCTAAGTCCATCTGAGCTAAAAATTAGACAACACCTTTGTTAAACCAAGATTAAACCGCTGGCCTTAACTCAATTTCATCCGAAGATAAAGAACAATTGAAATCTCCCATAACAATCTAAGGATTAGAAACCATAAGCTAAAGAGTTGTTAAGTCTTGCCATAACTTAGCCCTTTGGAAGCTAAAATTGGAAGCATATACAAGAGAAATCTCAAATACAACTAAACTACTTTGAAATTGGCAATGGAAATGGATAAACCGGTTAGATTCTTGCATGACTTAAACCCCAATCATTTCAGTGTTATAAAGGCAAATAATTTTGCCATTAAAGTGTGGCCAATGGTTGGAAACAATCCACTAATGGGCACCCAAAAACTTAAGCCCAACAAGGGAGAAGGGGTCCTTTATTTCGGTTTCAAAAAGGCCAAAAAAATAAGGCTTCGTATCTCTTCCTAGCTCCTTCAGTAGTGTTTTTTCTAAGGGTTTTAAGCCCTAGTGTTTCACACAAGGATTGACAAGAATGGAGGAAGTCCCCTGATGCTTGGGATTTTGTTTCCTCTTCCATGCAGACTTCCTTTTGTAAGACTTGGATTGCACTTTAAAGTCATCTAGTATTTTGTTTAAGGAGTCAAAAAAGGAGTATGAATCCATTTTATCATCAACATCAATTCCCAAAATATTAGAGCCATGAAGAGCTTGTTCATTAGATTCAATATTCTGAATACAATGTGCAGTAGATCGCACTAGGTTGGGACTAACTGCTCTCGGAGAATCCATCATCCCTTATTGGAAGCTTAGTGTATTTGCGGTACTCCCATCCACCAAGACAGATTGCTCCACACTATCCCTTTACATTAGAGTTTTATTAGTAGCTAAATGATCAAGTGACTTTACCTTGTCAGAATTTTGTGTTAGTAGCTGGTCAACGTCTTGCTCAACTACCAACAGAGGTGGGATGAGTGCACTGTTATCCATATCCATTGTTGTATCCACTATAGCCACTTCTGCTAACCCAGTATCATTTGCTTCAATGCATTTTCCAATTAGTAGAACCGTCACTGATATGACCAAGGAGGGGTTTATTAGCTGACTTAGTTACTCCTCCCACTACCTCAACTCTAGCAGTATCCTTTTCTATCTAGACCAACGAATTCAACCCAAAATTATTCATACCACCCTCTGCTTCCACATTTTTCTGTCCATTTTTTGGTTGAACCAAGTGGCCTGAGAAAGGAATGCCCTTCATCAGTAATTCGTCATGCCATCCAGACTTAAATACTTTACATGTGGCTACCTTTTTCTTGCTAGACAGAGTATAGTTATTTCATCTTGTTCCATCTCACCCGATTCTTTGAGTCGAAGGATAGGCAAGGTTTCAGGTAGAGGAATATCTTTCAAAATTTCTATGCATATTTTGGCATATTCGATCCTCTCCATGGACGTCGTTTGTGAGTCCAAACATATCGGTTTGCCCAAGGAGCTGGCTGGCCAGGTAGCTCAGACATTCAACCTTCCAATATTCTATAGGAAGTCTATGAAAATGCACCCACATAGGGATAGCGTTGATCGTGCTTCTATCCAAGGCCATCCTCGGTTTCCACTGTTGCAAAAACAGGGCCTGGTCCTCAATATGCCATGGCCCCTGTTCTATAATTTCATAAAGATTAGAAGCATTACAAAATTTGAACAAAATAATGCCATCCTCCCTTAACGTTACCTTTTCAAGGCCTTTCTTGCCCTAACGATCGTTTGCCCAGGCATTAACATCAGGGAAAGTCATTCACTTATACTATAAAAAATTAATTAAAGCAGACAACCATGCCCTGGCTCCCACATGCAGCAACTCAAAAAACACCATCTTGAAGGACATTGGGGTAATAATTCAGTACCCTTTTATTTTGGTGAGCCTTAAGCTTGTTTCTCTATTCCCCAATCGACAACGATTGCTCATGGTTGTGTCTAACCGTGTCTATTTTTCAGCTGACTTTTTCAATGAAGAATCCTTAAACAGTTTACGGGAGAGAGGTGGAAAATCCTCTTTAGAAAGTGAGGATTCTCCCATTTCCATAGTCCCCTTGTTAGGCTGGAGGAGGACCTCCGGTGAGAAGCTGGCCTTTGCCACCTTAGAGACCCTAGGAAATTACCACCGTACTAGACGCGTGAAAGGGGTAGTCCAAAAAGAAGCAAAAGAGGAGGAGGATAGAAATATAATTCCAGAAGAAAGCAGTCATGGTAAAAATCATAGAGAGTACTTGATATAGTAGTTGGTAACTTGGTATAACCAAGATCTTATTTCCCAAACACAATAGGAAACATTTAGCAACTTTTACACAACCATATCCTAGGACCATATCCAGCATATCTAGTTAAATATCTATTCTCAGAGTTTGGTATGCATGAGAATGAACCATTATTATACCTTTTTCAAACTTTTTTCTTAGGTGCATGCACGTGTTCATGCTCACTTTGCTAAAGATTTTCTAGAATTCACTCTGTTGTACGTTTTATCATGCATTGTAATGGCATGAATAAGATTATATTTATGATATCATGTTCTTCCATAATGATTGGCATGTAAAGAATAAGAGCTTAATGTTATTGTGCAATTCATTCTGGGATTGATTTAGGCTCTAATAGAGAAGGAAATAGAGAAGGAATTGAAGACAATGATCACATCTTTGAGCCTGATGAAAGCAAAATTAAACTTTTAGATTCTTTGAACTTTCTGGAGCAAGTATGCTACATATACTTTTGTCATTATTTTAGCTCTCGAGTCTTAGGCTTTTTGATAGTGGTCCCAATCAGAAGATTGAAGATTTTAAGAAAATAAGCTATCAATTGAGAGAGTTGTTCCTACCTCTCTTTGTTATTAATCTTTTCCTCCTTAAATACAAGGAAATAAACAAAGGGAAATACAGGGAACAACAAATTGGGATCGTGTCCCTAAAAACTAGGAAGATTAATTCCTCCATTATTTGCTAGTGAACTCTAAGAAAGAAAGAGTTGAATTTGAGACTAAGTCATGTGAAGGACTCAGTCTAAATATTCGGGGTCGTACACGTGTAGGTCTCGCGTTGATCCCTTTGGCACCAAAATCATACTTATCAATGCTCCCGTCCTCCAAAAGAACCTTGTCCTTAAGGTTCAGTGATGGAAAACTATGTTAGAGTTGTTGAGTATTCTCTCATATGGCTTCTTTTTCAGGCAGTCTACTCCATCGTACTAAAGTCTTGAAAACTAAGAGGCCTCCTTGTTTAACCCAACGTGATTGGAATGGTTGCTCAGGCTTTAATTGTAGAATCCCATCTTCCTGCAGCAACGGTAGGTCTGTGATAGTAGGTACTTCAAGACCCGCTCTTTTCTTAAGTAAGGAGAAATGAAAATTTGGGTGAATGCGTGTCGTAGGTGGTAGCTTGAGATGGTACACAATCGGCCCAATACGTCTGTAATTTGAAATGGTCCATAATACAAGTTAGATAGTTTATGCGATGTTCAGTGAAAGACAAACTGTTGACGTTATGGTTGTAGTCACAAAAAGACTCAATCATCAATTGTGAATTGCACATATCGACGCTTGTTATCAACTATTTGCTTCATCCTGTTGTTAGCATTCAATAAATGATGCTTGAGTTCTCATAACAACTAATCACTGGCTAAGAGTTGGTCATCTAGCTCATCGACGGACGAAAAACCTAACTAATAAGAGGTGATAGTTGGGAGCAACCGAAAGTAAAGGGCTTCGAATGGTGTCATTCTGATTGACAAATGGTGAGTTGTGTTATACCAAAATTCGACCCAAGGAAGAATTGAAAGCCAGTGGCTTAGTCGATTGTGCACAAACCAATGAAGGTACTGTTCACAGCATCGATCTGTTTGTTCATCATCTTAGGAATGATAGGCTGAGGACATAGAAAGCTTGGTTCCTAACAAATTCATAAATTCCTTCCAAAACTGACTAAGGAAAACTAGGTCACAATCACTTAAATTGTTTGTGTCATGCCATGAAGCTTTACTATGTGCTCAACGAATTTAGTAGCCACATGTTTCGGCATATATGGGTGAGTAAGGGCCACAAAATGTGCTAACTTGTTGAGTTGATTGACAACCACCATTATCGACATATGGCCTTTAGAGCATGGTAACCCATCAATGAAATCGATAGAGATGTCCTAAACTTGACACGAGATTGGTAAAGATTGTAATAACTCAACTGGGTTCATCAAGTTAGACTTTGCTCTTTGACAGATATCACAAGCTGCAACATATTCGCAGACAATGCGATACATCAATGCCCAATAGAACTATTGAGATAACCTTTTAAAGTTTAAAGTGGTCAACCATACATGTATCATGGTATTCTTGTAAAAGTTGTCGTATGAAAGGGGAACCTAAAGATATGACCGCACGATTATTAAAATAAATAAGCCCATTTTTCCATGAATATGGACTCCTTTGTTGTGAGGAGGCCACCTGGCCAATTTTTTGCATGTATAGATCAAAGGTGGAGATATGAAGGAGCTCATCCTATAGTTAAACACATGGAACCAATAGTATATTAAGATATGGACTTATGGTGATTCAAGAGTGAGCAGTTACTGCGGCGTTCGATTTTCCTAGTTTATACACAATTTTGTAATCGTAGCCAACCAATTTTTCCATCCATTTTTGTTGTTCAGATGTCAAAATCCTTTGTTCTAGAAAATATTTGGGGCTACATTAATCAGTTTGGATGGTAAAATGACATTCAAACAAGTAGGGTCGCCAAGTTCGAATTGC
>JANTNU010000003.1:3762909-3773687 GCA_024752395.1 Erythroxylum havanense
TTATTATTTATAAACTTATTTATTAGTATTTATTAATAAATATTATATAAAATATTAAATAAATTTAAATAAAAAATAATTTATTAGTAATAAAAATAAAAATAATTTATTTTTAAGTCTTATTTAATTTATAATTATTATGAGTAATAAAATATTTATTATTATTTAAAAACTTTGAAAAAAAGGAGGGAATGAGAGGTAGGAGGGAGGGAGGGAAATTTTAAAAATTTTTGAAAATTTTGCAAAAAAGTTCCCAAATTTTTTAAAATTTCAGTTACCGGCTAGTACCATTTATACTCGTGTCGGTACTGATTTTCGGCCAGAACGGTACGTACCGACCGATACGGTACAAAATTCAAAATATTGCTAATAACTGCATATTTCTTAGTATTGACATCATTTGTCCCATACTTCACTTCTAAAGCATTACAAATTTTCTTGACAGTTTTGTATTTGCAGTAGATAACAAATAATGAGTTTATGATATGACTGAATAACACTTCCTTAATGATACAGTTATCTTTAGTTATCTTAGGGTCAGTATTGTCACTAGGAATTTCATGAAATAGTAAATAATTGATTTTATATTATTGAAAGAAAAACATAATTTTCTTAAACTATTTTCTTAAACTATCGTTTAAAATTTCTCTCATCTAGCAGCTCTAATCTAATTAGGTCAAATATAATCCTTTGAGCTACGATAACAGGAGTAGAACCTATGGGGAACAGTAAAGGCAGAATCTATGTTGGTTTCATTCATAGATGACATATTGAATCTAATAACAGAGATGTCTCACATGAAATACTCAAGCAACAGTAAGAACATAACAATATTTCGAAATAAATATGCAGCAATACAATTGAAATAATTGTCGATAAATAGTATCAAAACGCAATAAATATCTGACATAATAGCAACGCAACAAAAATTCTTCGACATAAAATAACAAGGCAATAATTTTTTGAATAATAGTAGCAGCATAATAATTTTCCAACTTAGATTATTAGCGAAAATAGCATAAATAATTAAATTGGAACAACTTATTTGAATGTAAGGTGTCGTAAAAATTGCTGCCCTAAATCAAAAATTCTCCTTCTACGGTGCAACAATACGACGGGATCCGACCTAAGGTTAACGCCTCCTCCACCATCTTCGATACACTCCAAATGGCAGAGTGGGAATTGTCTCCATGAATTAACAAAAACAAAAAACCCAAAATGAAAAGTTAAGAGAATTTGTGTGTAAAGAAGTTTATTTGTGGGAGGGAGTGTTGTATGGAGAAAAATGAAAAACAAGCATGATAGTGTGAGAAGAAGCAAGGGTAAAAGCAAATGAGTAGGTTATATACATACATACATATATATATATAGAGAGAGAGAGAGACAAGTGAGTTTTATACGTTAACCATGAAATAAAGAAATATTAAATTAGATTAAATTTATGAACGTAGATTATGGTATTAAAGAGGATTCATGGGATTTCCTTTCCAGAAATTGGGAGGTGCGAGTGCATCATGTTTATCGTGAGGGTAATCGATGTGCGGATTAGTTAGCTCACTTTAGTTATAGCTTGTCTTTAGGTGTACATTAGTTTTCTGAGCCTATTGACGCATCTCTCCCTTACTATTTGCGGACTTAGTGGGAGTTTCTCTCTCTCGTGTGACTCTTATGTAGTTCTAATTTAGCTTTGGCCCGTTTGTTATTTATATATAAAAAAAGAGGATTCATGAGAGTTAATAAACAGAAACGGTATTAACGTTATAGGGTAATAAAAGTTTTGGACCAATAATGCTAACAAGTTTCACTTACTATAAAGAACTTACAGTTCCAGTACTAGTTTAATACATCTATCTCTGATGTACTGATGTTCACTTATAAGTTATGCCATACTTCCTCTCATGATTGTTAATCCAAAGACAACATTCTAAACCAAATGTTTCTTTTCTTTATCTACTTAGATATGGAAAAAAGTTCCTATTTATCATGAGATAAAACCTTTTAATGTTAATGGTTTTTGTCAAAATCAAGGTACAAACATTTAGTTTGAATTTGATAATTTTAGGGGAAAAAAAACAAAAACATCTAATTTAAGAAATCTTTAAAAATATATATAATTTTACACTTTTAGAAAAGTACTTCTTTTAATTTTTGATTAAAAATAGCAATAAAATAAACTCAATATGAATATCAAACGTGGGTTAATCAAATGTTACTAATATAGTAACCCAATTCAACCCTTAATATCGATTTGTACTAATTAAAATTGATTTAAATTAATAATTTAAGATAATTGTAATAAATATTAGTCTAAGTGACATTCTATTAGTTTATATTTGATATTTATACTACGTGTGTTTCGTTGTTATTTTTTAACCAAAACCTAAGAGAAATAATCTTTATAAAAAAATGTAAGAATATAATTTTTTTAGAATTTTAAAAAGTGAATTATCTTGTTATTGCCAACGTATTATAACAATAATGATGATGGATATGTTATGTGGGTATTACTATATGAAAATATAAGTTGAAAAATGGACCCACGGAATGATTAAGGATGATACTTGATATAATGTTAGGTTGATTAATTATGATCCATATCTCCCACCACTCAATGATGGGTGTGTGTAACTACGAAAGTCGAGAGAAAATCTTCTACTTCTTTATTATATGATTTGATGACATATATCATCACATCACACCCACTGAATTCCCGCAACAAAATAGTGTCTAAAGATATCTAATAATACGCAGTATTATTCTTATATAATAAAGAGACTGTGTTCAATAGATCCACATGTAGATGTGATAATAAAAAATGATGCATTTACAAGCGTAGATGAATAAAACTGGCACGTTAACTAGTTTTGTAAATAAAATTATCAAAACAATACACAAATAAATAAACAGTTCGATATAGTCAAAAGGATATAACCTGATGATGTCTAGATCTGTTAGTACCTGATACGCTACAAAGACCGACTCTTTATGTTGCTTGATAAGTTAGGGGTCCTTGCTCAAAGGTCCTGAGGATACAACAATCTTACAATTTTAAACTGTCTTGCAAGATCTTTCCCCCACACACTTATCATGAAAACCCAAGTTACAGGTCCGAAAATCTTTTATAAGCCTTACGACTAGCACCGACTGAAAAGGACATCTAGGTTAGAGTCCGTATGCGGTAAGTACGTGGTGCAAGCATATAATAAATATTTCCTAAATACTTACTCAACTGCTGTGGGGGAGATTTAAAGGATATCCTTTGCCTTTATTTGATCACGTCAAACTTTTCTATTACTAGTCATTACTTCTGAAAGGGTCAATTCTGACATATCTTTGTTGATCACTTCTTTCCAATTTTTGTAAGATTTCCTTTTTCTTCTCTTGTAGTTAGTAATGGTTATATTCTCATAGCACCAAACCGGAACACCTAAAAGCCTCATACGCACATGCCCAAATTACTTAAACCTAGTCTCTCTTAACTTGTCAACAATACTAACCACCTGTGTGACATATATGATGATTATAATCAATATTCTTTGAATTTTTAAATTTTGTTTAATAATCTACGCCATGTAGAATTTAAGTAATATTAATTATAATTATTTTATAAATTGTTAGAACCATAATTCTTATATTCTCTTATATGTTTTTCACTTTAGTTAGTGCACAAGTACAAAAAATTCCACTTACTCAATTTTGTCGTTGTTCTATCAAATCTCACTTATACGTTAATTTGAATGTGTTGTTGAAATTAGATAGATGATTGACACTGAGTAAGTGAATCTAACGGTCTCGTGTGTTCCATAGGACATTGCTTGTACACAAAAAGATTCCTAATATTTGATTGCATGATAAGCAAGACAAGCATGTCATGTAGTACCTAAAATATCATGACATGTAGTATCAATGATGGAGAGTGGTCTCCATGTCATGCTCAACCAATCAAACTTTATAATAAATTTTAAATAAGATAAAATTAAGAATGACTTGTAAAAAATGACTTGTAAAAATTAAGAATGATTTGTAAGTTTTAATTATGAGATGTTTTGGGAAGGTCTTAATTATGAGAATGGTATCTTGAAGTTATTTATATTCAACCTAATCCTTACTCGCATTAGGTCAACCTTTAAAGAATAAAGTGTTGGCCAAATTGATTGCTCTATTCTCAAGGCTCGAACCTTTAACCTAAAGTTCCTTGAGTCTGTTAACACAAACCACCAATTCACCATCTTAAGCCGGGCCTATAATTCTACGCTAATATTATTTCAAACGATCCTATTCACACAAATATATGAAATTCGAAAAAATATATGAATGTAATTGTTTGAAACAGAGTTAGCATATCATTTTACTAAGTACTGAGATTCAACCCTTTTGTTTGATCACATTCTTGCAAGCTTTCAAACAACTTTGGAACATCCTATGAAGTTCTTTCCAATCAACATCAGTCAATTTCCATTTGTCTCCAATGCATTAGTTGAATTAAATTAGAAGTTGATAATAAGACCAAAACGAATGAAACCAAACTCACTGGTTGAAGGGACAAGATTGAACCAAGGTTTTGAAATTCGTGCCACCAATTCCAAATGTTGTTGACCAACCCCCACTTATCTTTCATCCAACGATCCATTTCCCATCTCTCTCAATGACCAAGTTGTCCTCACCCTCCTCCTTTCGAGGACAGATTGATTGGGGTATTATAGTAAAAACGAGAAGAAACCGCTTTTTTGAAAACAAAAAGAATTTGAAACATCTTTATCCATTTCCAAGAGCTATCACTTTCCGTTAATTTTATAAAAAGGCCGGAAAAGCACCAACAAAGATAGTCTGTTCCCCACCTGCAACCTCCTCAATTACCTTTTCACCCCTGACCTTTGATTTTACTCCGGACTAGTCAGCAGGGGTAGATTTGTACTCCACCGCCCCAAAGTGACACCAAGGAAAGGGATGACCAGAGAGATAAAAAGTTCAGGTCCCATTTCTACCCTCAACACCACATGCTACATGCGGTGCTCACAGGGGCATAACTGTCCATATGGTGTTTAAATTCGAAAGAAGTGAAGGTGGAGGGGCATTGTGGTCATTTTAAGATTTATAAAGAGAGAGATAGAGAAAGACAGAAAAGAAAGAAGGAGAGAGAAAGAGAGAGACAACAGAGGTGAATAGGGAGAGCGAGAGCGAGAGAGAGAGAGAGAGAGAGAGGAGACGTTTGTGTCCGTTTTTTCTGTTAAATATATGTGACAGGGAGAGAGAGGTAATATGGTGTCGGACCAGGAAATAGCGAAAGGTGTAGAGACAGTGCTCCGTCAATCGGACCCTAACGCCGTCACCTCCTTCAACGGCGTCGTTCAGCAACTCGAAGCCAAGCTAGGGTTAGACCTCTCGCACAAGACGGGTTTCATTCGCGACCAGATCAACCTCCTCCTCCGGCAACACCAGCCGCCGGCGACTACCACTACAGCCGTTGCCCACCATCCACCACCACCTCTACATCCACAGCTTCCACATGCACACGCGTTCCATCTCACTCAAAAGGACCATTTCGCCCTCCAACACCATCCCCAATTTCAGCAATTTTCTCCCCATTTTGCCCTCCATCCCCACCACCACCCTCAGGTGTTCCCTCAGGACCTCAACTTCCGACAGACGCAGCCGGCGCCGGCGCAGCCACATCCGCACCAGGTTCAACAACCACAACCACATCCACAGCCTGTTGTCAAACCTGAGGTCTTTTCTCAAAATGCCGCTGCTGCCCCTCCCGAAATTCCAAAAGAAAGGTAACGTGATGCTGGTTTTAGGGTTTCGTTAGGATTTCTTTAGGATTCTGATTTCATGTTTTTTCTTTCCTTTAGCCGTGTTTTGATAGAAAAGTTAGGGTTTTTTTCAATTAGGGTTTGTCGTTTCTCGTTCCTCTTTTTCTTCATTTAGTTACGGTTTTAGCAGTATATAAGCACGTAGCAATGTTGCGTTATTTTTGTGAATATGCTGTCGATGCCGTCAACTAAGTGCTTTTATCATAATTTGAACTTAATTTATAATACTTATTAGATAATGCATTCGAGTTATTAACATTAAAAAGATAAACAATTTATTACTCAGCTGTTAATGCTCTTTGCTTTCAAATTTGTTGCTTTTTTGCTTTCTCATTATTGCCTTGCATATAATCTTGTTGGTCCATTGCTATTTTCCTTATAAGCATTGAGATAATTAATGAAGACGACTTTTGAACTTGATCTTTTAGAGATTGGAGTGCTATTAATCAACCAAATTATACTTGTACAAATTTGCTAATGTACTAAATAAGAAAATTTGCCAGCAACATTTGTTCAGGCTAAGTGTATTATCCACTGAATTATCCTGTTGTTGCCAGCTTTATTTTTCTTATGTTTAACGTTTGGAGTCTAATGTTTTCCAATTAACTATCCATTCTTTTTTATTTTGATCTTGAGAGTGACCCAAGTCTATATTGAAGCTACGCTTAGCTGGCATAGCGTCTGATTGTATCTTTGAACAAATTGCTGCAGTACTCCAGTTGGAGCTAAACGAAGAGGTGGCCCAGGGGGTTTAAACAAAGTTTGTGGTGTTTCACCTGAACTTCAGGCCATTGTTGGTGAGCCAGCCTTGCCAAGGACAGAGGTACCTTATCACCTAATTAATTCCTCTTATGCAGTGCAGTTCTACTATTTAATTCCTTATGCAGAAGCTGAAGAAATTCTAAATGTTTGCAAGATCTTTACTTTGCTTGATGTAGATTGTGAAGCAGTTGTGGGCATATATAAGGAAAAACAACCTTCAAGATCCAAGCAATAAGAGGAAGATTATTTGTGATGAAGCCTTACGAGTGCTCTTTGAGACAGACTGCACGGATATGTTTAAGATGAACAAGCTGCTGGCTAAACATATTACGCCATTGGAACCATCAAGTATGTAGTCTGGAATTTTATGCAATCATTACTACCTTGTTTGACATGATATAAGTGCAATTCCTATGAAATTCGGTGCAGAAGAGTCTGGCCAAGCTAAAAGAGCAAAGGTGGATGTGGATTCCACAACCGATAGGGCTGAACCTGGCGGATCTTTTGTGACAATATCTGAGCAACTGGCCAAGTTTTTGGGGACTGGAGGAAGGGAGATGACACAATTGGATGCATCTAAAAGTGTTTGGGAGTATATAAAAGTTAATAATTTGGAGGTTAGTAGCTTGTTTAATCATTAATCTCTTTCATTATCATCAAACAGTTTTCACTTTATCTTGGCTGCATATTTGTTGCAGGTGCCTTTTGTTGGACTGATAACTGATTCTAGGTTTCCCTCTGCTGTTGTATTTGTTTTTTCTTTAGGGCAATTGTGTTTGGGGTTCATTGACCTTGAATTATTTCATTAAGAGGGCCACTGAGCATCTAAATGATGCTTCAAGGGCCTTTTTTTATAAAAAAATTCAGCTGAATGAGGGGTGTGAATACTCAAAAGCCACACCCTATTAACCCAACTTAAATAAGATTTTTAGAGTAAGGTACGCCTACTTATATTTTAAAAGGTCTTAGAAATTAAACTTCATTTGGATTGACGGGCCAAACTGCAGGTACAGATACCTTATTCTAATACTACCTCAATTATAGCAAAGTACGAGTACTCTATTATCTATTTGTTGCATGGATTTTCAACGTGACTTAAATAGGGTGCGAATACTATAGCTCAATTTATCAAGAAAGAATTTAAGAAATAATTTCACATCATCCAGCAATTTCTTAATCTGATTAATCGGGTGAGGGGTAGTATTTTGATCTTTTGACATCTCACATTCAGCTGACAAAAGAAATTACTCCCTGAACCATCATTTAAATAGTCCGTGGCCCTCTTTATAAATTAATTTATGGTCAACAGACCTTAACTTTAATTTTCTGTTTTTTCTGTCTTATTATCTATGTACTGTTTCTGTTTTTTCTGTCTTATTATCTATGTACTGTCAGTTTCTTCTGCTAGAGCCGACATTTTGATGACCCTTGTTGCCTATTATTTCTCTGGCTTTTGTTGTTTTGACATTTTTCATTGTTACCTAATTTTATTGTATCCTCTATCCCTCATAAAATAGACAATTAGCACTCGTCAGTTTGAAGCAACATATAGGGAAGTGAATTTGCAATTAACTTTCTCAGATTCTGCTTGTATTCCTTTAGGATCCTCTGAATCCAATGGCAATACGCTGTGATGGAAAGCTTCAGGAGCTGTTTGGATGTGAAAGCATTTCTGCTGTGGGTGTTGAAGAAATGTTAGCTCGCCATCATTTATTCAAGAGGTCATGATGTTTCATTCTTAAGTGGTCAGTATTCTGAAAACTTTATGCTGATGTGTTAAAATAGTGTATGAACTCAGGGGTGGCAGAGTGTGTCTGTCACTTTTTCTTTTTCTCTTGTTATAGCATCCTCGCATCATGTTTGAGTTTTTCCAACCCAAAATAGTGGGGCAATTTTCTGTTCATATTTCTGGGCTTGACTAGTCTGAATATAATTGCAGAGTCTCACAAATAGGGAGTTTTTTGGGTAGAGATACCATGTTAAGAAATGAATCCCAAAGCTTTTTGCTTGTTGATAAATGCAAGCTTTAACATGATCATGTTGTCCTTGATCTTAACATGATTTTTTGCTAAACTCCAATATCAGTTATCCAGTGTGAACTTCATCAGTGAAATGATAGGCCTTTCATTTATATGTAACTTCCTAATGGCTTGCTGATGTTGTATACTTGCGGAACTTCTAATAGATCTGTCGTGAATATGGATTTTATTTCTTTTTTTCCAGACAAATATGCACATGTATATATATAACTCCCAAAATCCATTTTGATCCATTCATTAGCTAGTACTTTCTCCTCGTTTTTGTACATTGTCAGACTGGCCATCAACAAATCTTATGCGTGCACCTAACCTTTCTTGTTCAAATTATGAATGAATGTCTCGTCTTTTTCTGCAGGTGCATGGAATGCGAGCCATCTGGTAGCTTTTAGGATGGTAGAACTGATGATAGTGAAGAATCTTCCTTTTTGGTCCTTTACTGTTCTTTTGTTCCCCCTGTTTTTGTTGATTAACGTGGTTAGGTGATATGATCATTTGCTTTGTTTTTTTTTTTTAATGATCAGAATGAAAGCCAGTGGCGGGAATATCTTTGTAGTTATGCCGTTAGGTTCTTTGCTCCTTTTAACTTGGAAATGTCTAACCCTTATGATCATAGATTGGAGACAGCAGTGGAAATGTAAAATATTATGTATTTCCCCTGAAGGATGATTATGTGTATTCAGCTGCCAGGCTTCTTTTACCTTACCCAACTTAGTATCTCCAAGTATTCCCTTATTCACAGGTTCACTGTACATCATTTGTTACCCAACTTAGTATCTCCAAGTGAATAAGGAATCAGCTACTTTTTTAGCTGATTCAAGTCTTTCAAACTGTTTGACATCAAAATTTTTGTTTGGTAAAAAGATGAATAAGTAGCTTATTTATTTCAAACAGCTGAATTTTGAAAAGGTACACAATAGCAGTGAGTGAAAGATCAATTCTGCCAACTAGCCACGTTCCACTCTACTGCTTCACCATAACACTAAAATATTAACCATTTCATTTTCTTCTTAATTTGTTGAGGACTCATTCGACCAAGATATATAACTCTCATAAATTTCAACATCATGTCATAAGCATAACTATAACCACTATGTTATACCTACGAATTATGCACGAAATATTTGTAAATTTTAATTTTTGTTCCATTTTTATTATTATCAAAATTTTAATTTTTGTAAAATTAAATATTTAATTGTGATATAAAAATTTTTTTAAGTCAAGTTTTTATAAGTTATTTAAAATTTATACATATTATATAAAAATATTAATATGATGTAGCTCGCTACATAATTATATTAATAGAAAATTTATTATTATTATTATTATTATTATTGTTGTTATATTATTATTATTATTATTATTGTTGTTATTGTTATTATTATTATCATTACTACTATTACTATTATTATTATTATTATTATTATTATATGCTTTTTATTAGAGTTACAAACTTGATTTTTGTATAATTAAATACCTAAAATCTAAATTCTTATAAGAAGATGCAACGAAATAATATGATATATAATATTCATATCCTTATAATTTTTTTAAAATCATATCTTCATAAATCATTTTACACATAAATAGTTAATACTAGATAGCTAATTTTATCAAACATCAAATGACAAATAGTTAATGCAATCTGTTGATCGAATCAGCTGATATTTGATAAAATCAGCTAATAACTAACACAATCAGTTGACTGTTAAACAGAATCAAAGTGTTTAGGATCTGAGCCAAAATTAGCTGGGCCAAATTTGAGTTTATCAGGTTTTGAAGGATTGGCCTGACCGGATTGGTTGAGCAAAACAATGTTATTTCAGCTTCGATCAAATTAAAATTTGGAGTATCTAAACTCGATTGGTCGGATTGGACCAAGAAGTCCTTAAGAGGTATATTTTCTTTGCTTATCTTTCACACGATGTTCATAGAAAGTTATTAAAAAAATCAAACAAAATTATAATAACTATTTGAATTTCTTAAAATCAAATTAAAATTAAATAAGTAAATAATATATTTACTTATAAAAAATATAACTCTAAGATACTTGAAATTATGTTACAATTTATAGTAAATAATAAATCTTATTTTTATTATAATTTTAAAATAAATATTATATAAGATTGGTCTGCATGTATTCGTTTTTAATTTAATAGTAAGTTTT
>JANTNU010000003.1:3786990-3808362 GCA_024752395.1 Erythroxylum havanense
CTTATCCTATTTTCAGTTGGAACTGATTTCTACTTGATTTTATAAACTTGTGAATATTTTGGAGAATTCTCAACTAGCATTGCTGTCCTATAAGTTTTGTCTACTACGAACTTGTAAGTTTGAAAAGGCAGTTTTGTTCCTCGAAAGCCTTAACCCCTCCTCCCTAATGCTGCAGATTTGTGGTTGTTTCCCCACCAAAAAAAAAAAAAGTGTACATATATTATGATGAAATAACTTTGAAGCATATAGCTTCTTGATCCCCGTCCTTTCTTGCGTATTGTCTAGATTTTATTTTTTGCAGCGTCAATGCTAATTTACTGCTTGTGTTTTGGCCAGAGCTTGGGTGCTGAGAAGGATGGTCTTGACATAGTTCAGCATGAATGGGCCCTTCCCAAGTTTGAGAGACGTGCTGAAGCTGTGCTTAAACAGTTTGTGAGTTGATCATCGCTAGTTGCAGTCCGCTTCTTGAGTCAACCACCAGCAGGGCTCAACATTCTTCTTACCTAGCATTCTTCATGGTCCAGCTTGGAACCTTTCAAGAATTGGCGGATTCTTCCTTGTAGCATTCCAGTTAATATGAAACATTTTATAACACTGGAAAACTTTATTTAGGTGCCTCATGGCTGAGTCTGTTGACTCTCAGATCTTTTCTAGAATACTATCCTAATGTTGGCAATGAGATCGTGATTTTTGGACAAGGAAGTCAAATCGATAGTTTCATATAATTATAGATTAAAGGGATCAGTAGTAATGTTGTTGGCAAGGGTTTGTTGTTTAAGGATGCTTTTAAAAAAATCTTAATGTATTTTACTGCCTTTGCTCTGGTGATTCCACCTCCTATAGTGACTCTGCCAAGTGGGTTCGAAAAGTTGATGTTCATGATAAGGTGAAAGAACATGACCGATCATGATTATTAGGTATAACGTTACAAATTAGATTCAGCTTAAAGTGTAACAGTGGAAGCTTCTGATACTCTGAACTGAAGCTTGGTAGAGACGGAGACTGACTGATGGCTTTCCCAGAACTTGCTCTCCTCAATTGCTGCTTTCGCGGTGGACCAGGTAACGAGACAAAGGAAAAGTTAGGGAAAAGTAGATGTTAAGGAAAAGGTTTATGTGGATGCCAAACCTTGAAAGAAGAATAAAGTTAGGTTTGATTGCTATTAACAACATACTTTAGACTGATGAAGTGAATGAATTCATTGTTGGAGATGACTAGGTAATTTACCGTTAGTAAACATACATGTTGGTATTATTCAACAAGCCATGTGTCCCTGATGTGAAAAGTTGTTAGGCCAAGACATCAACTTTCATGCAAAACTCTCATGATGACATGCACCATCCCCCTGCTTTTGGTCATTTCTATACCTGATTTGATGGAGAAAATTAGGATTTTAATATCTTGATGATGATTAGCAGATCAAAGAATTGAGAGATCACACTGTTTGATGATGATGATGATGATAGATAAGAGAACATGTTCCCACATGTTAACATCTTTTGGACTCAGATGATCCATTGGAGGCTCACATGGATGCCTGCCTCTTAACACTCTCTCTTGTATTTATTTGTTAAACACTTCCTTATCAACAATTGACAATGGATAATTTTTTATAATTCAATTAATTAATAATAAATTTGATAAGTAGGTAGGGGTTCATAAGAAATAAAACCCATAATTTATATCAGTTAAAAATAAAAATTATTTGGGAAATACAATTAGTTGAGGAAAGACACCAAAGTCTATAGAACCAAATGTGAAGGTTTTGGTACATTACATCAAAGCGAAAGTGAGAAAACAAAGGGATGGGCATACCATGTGTGCGGACATAAATAGACCAGACTGATGACGTGGTAAAATCAGACGGCTGTGAGTGGACCCCAACGTCACGAGCGTGCTACCTGGAAAGCATGTCCTTCACTTGAGCCTACCAGACCAGAGCCTCCAACTTTAGAAAGGGCGGTGGGCTTAAACTTAATCAAGGAAAAAAGCAAAAAAGAGAATGCAATCAATCATCCTTGTTTCAGGATCATCATCATTATCATTGGGTCACTCCCTTCTTTGAACGGCCCTGATCGTAGTTGGTGAATTAACTACAAGCAGGTGGCAGTGGGACATCCCTTGTTTCTACGGTCCTGATGATACTTAGTTGGTAATCACTTTTATCCCACCGGCCTAGAGAGATTTGTTTGCTCAGTGCTGTCCATTCCTTTCTCCCATTTGGGTGTCTAATCGCCTGATGAGTGTCCAAAGTGAGATAACAAAAACCTTGGGATTCAACCCAATAAGTTGGTGCGAGTAATTCAGCACTCTTATCCTTTAATTAAAAATTTTGAGTTCGAGTCCTGAGAATAGAAAATCTGTTTGACTAGCACTTTACCTCTTACGGGCTGATCTAATACAAGCTAAAATTAGTCTGAGAGTGGACGACTTAAAGGTACCTTCTCATAATTAGGACCCTCCTAAAACACCTCGTGAGCTAACAAAAAAAAAACCTTAAGATTCATTTGGTATGAATATAAGGTTTATAATCAAATGAAATAGAAGATAAGATATTCATATTAGATTTTATTCTATTTTAAATAATAAAATAAAGAAATATTTGATTTGGAAGGTTTATGATATAATATAAAATGATAAAACAATTTTTCATACATTATAAATCTTTTCTTAAACAATATTTCGTTATATTATATTATAAACTCTTCCGCTTCTCTCAAAAAAATAATTTTCTAATATTACATTCATTTATATTTCATTCTATTATAATTCATTCTATTTCATAAAAAACTTTACATTTAACTAAACACTTGAATGATTTGATCACAATAGGCAAAACTTTTGTTAAACTTTATTTTAAAAGAACTAATTTTTAAATTATAAAAAAAGAATAACAACAACTTAATAAAAATTTCACTGACAAACATCATTTAAAACACTCTCCATTTGTTCAAGTAACTCATCATATTTAGTCTGAAATTTTGTAATAAAGCAGAGTCTAAAAAAGTATAATAGTACGCAATATTATCACTTTATAATAAAGAGGCTATTTCCGGATTCGTTAAAGTACCTAGTGGAACTAAATAAAGCACTACACATACAAGAGATTGAGTTAACCTACATAGATCCAATGCTCTTTGATATTCTCAAATGACTAATATTATTTGCACTAATGGGAGCTCAACTGTATTGCCTAGCATGTGATTGTACTATAATCAATCTATTATTCCAATACAACTGCATTAAAAAAATAATTAAACAACTAAAAAAAGTAAAGTGATTTCATGTAATTGGATCTATGACATTAATGATTTTTTTTTAAATTTTAATAGTCTATTGAAATAAAAGCTATGGTTTTTTTTATATACTATTGTCTTGTACTATCAAAGTACAATATGTGTAAATGCTAATATAAGAAATCTCATTTTGTTATTTTTAATAAATTTAAAATATAAAAAAATAATATATTTATATTTCTTAGAACATGAAGGCATCATAAGGCAGTCACCTTTCTTGCCCTACTGGACAAGAACACAGTTAAACCCACTCAAAGAGAAGACATGATGTTGCATGTGAAATGGCCTCCACCATATAAGATTTCTAACCTATTTTGTCCAATTTATCAATCAATTCCATTGATACAACAATACACATTAGAAAAATCCTTATCAAATTCACATTTACAACTAGACAAAGCTTAGAGAGTCATGAGGTGTCAAATTGCAAAGATTCTTCAAAGTGCTCTCACACTAAAGTATGTGGTTCCCTTCTTCATTAGACAATCCTTCCATCTCTATAAATAGCTCCCACATTGATCTTCTCTTCACTTCACTTCATTCAATCTCCAATCCAACTCATACAATATTATCTTTCAACCTCCTCTAGCTTAGTTTCCAGTTTCATTGAGATGGCCAGTGTTGAGGTACTTAATTACTATAATTAAGTTGCACTCTATTTTGGTCACTCCAACTTGTTATGATCATTTTGGTTTCTTATATGGTTTTGTAAATCGATGATGGATCTTCTCTTACTAATCCTTAAATCATCTTTGGATTCCGTATGTTGTTATAAACTGTGTTTATGTGATCCTTGCTAATCAAAGAAGTTCCGATCATGGGGGAGCTATATCATGGTCCAGTTCAGTCTACTGCAACTTGTGGTTGCAACCAGCTTTAGCTTAAGGAATTACTAGCTTATACATTTTTCAGTCAGCAATCCTCTCTATGACCCTTTTCAAAATCCATTGCCATGGTCATCGCAGAGTGTTCTTGCTGGGTCAGGATTGTTTTCATTTGGATTATGAATATTTTTGTTTCAAACAATAATTACATGGTTTATTCAGGTTCAGGATGCAACATCGGTGTTGACAAAGACTGAAACCCCTGAGATCACCAAGACAGAGGAGGTCACTCCCGACGAGACCACACCAGCTGCTGAGACAGCGAGTGACTTGACAAATGAAGAAACAGCCACCGAGGTCCAGGCAGTGGAAGAAAAAGCTCCGGCGACCGAAAAACCTGAAGATCCAGTAGTAGATGAAACCAAGGAGGAGGTCGTTGAACCAAAAGAAGAAAAAGCCGATGAAGTTCAGGCGGAAGTTGCAGCAGAAGAAACGTCAACAGAAGTGAAGCCTGTCGCTGATCCTGTAGTTGAGGAAGTGCCAGCAGCAAAGGTGGAAGAGACCGTCGATGAGAAACCAGCCGTTGAAGCACCAAAAGAAGCAGCTGAAGCCACCACAGAACCAACAGTAGTGAAAACTGATGAGGAATGAGCGATCGGCCTGTACGTGTAGCTGTTGTGACGGCTCTTTTTAGGCACTGAAGTTGGCTTAAGTTATTTTCTGTTTCTTCTTTTGTTCTAAAATTTGGTTATATCAAATTTATGATATTATTATTAAAGCAGGAATTGGGTTGTCCTGAATCCACATGTCCCTATGAGATGGTGCAGATTTGTTATGCTATGTACATGGGGTGTTGGGTTACAGAATGTTGGTTCGAGCTTGAGATGGTGTGCTTTGATAAGGAATAATATTTACTCTTATTGAGTTTTGGTTCAATCAATGCGTCAATCCTTTATGCAAAATTTGCCATCTTTTCTCTTTTCTCTAAAAATATTTGAAGAAGATGTTAATCAGACAATGAGGATCATGTACACACACAACACACACACTTACCATGCTCAGGGATAAGAAACATTGATCAATAATTCAACATAGTCGACCGATGTTTCAAGAACTCGGTAAGGTTTATAGACATACAGAAATGCAAAAAGCATATAAAAACATACGTAAAAGAAGTTTGATAAAGGCCAAGCCGTGTCAAATGCATGAAACAACATTGGGAACACAAGGAAGAGCAACAGTAGTAGTTCGAACCTATCTGACCAAAGCCTAGGCGCTCTGATACCACAACATGTTAGACTCCACTGTCGGAGCCTAAGAGCGTGGTGCTGATGAATGCACAATTATGCCATATAAAGTAGACCAATGGGCTGCACATTCAGATGGTAGGACAGTAATCTGAACATCCACTGAAAAGCATAATTTTGATAGAGCAAGATTTAGGACAATCATAGCATTTGTATAGATATCGATGTCATTGCATAATCTCTGTAATTACATGTCATGAAGAGCAATTGTTGTAACTGGTAAAGCATGTCCATGGAAGCATAGAGATTCCTTTCCCTTCCTCCATCCACCATTATTTTACACTATACCTCTATATAATCCGTTTGCAAAAAGAGCAATAACATCGCGTTCTTCTCTAACATAGATATCTATGGTGCCTCCTTGAAAGTAAAAGATGGACACAATCTGGCACCTCCTTAAAATAGAAGATGGACAGGATCCTATCTGTACAAGTTGAGTACAAATCTTTTGTATGTGCAGTTATAAACCCCAGCTATCCCCAAAACTGAACGCGGCTGAAATTTCACCAAGTACCAAAGCTGCAGCCAATATGCTCCTGGGTGATGAAATTTAGACGATCTCGCATTACAGCAATTGAAGGATAAGGTGGGAAACACAGCCGGAAAAAGCAGGTATGAGATGAAGGCAGACGGTCATGTGGCTCAGATGTCTTGTAAATGGAAAGCTGACCTCCCAAACCACGGAAGCCTTCTACTGGCAGATATTTTATTGAAGTCCAAAAGAAGAGAAGAATCTTTCTCTGCTCAGAAGACATTTCAGCAACAATCTGCAGAATAGTCAAGAAAAAAATTATATAGTATAAAGGGCGACGCCTGCATTATCTGTCTGGCAGGAAGATATATGCCATATCAACTGCATAAAAGGTCTATTTCTACCAATTTGTTCTTCCCACACACAAACTAATACATAACAAAAAACTGCCAACCAGGTCACCGTCCACTTGAACAAGAGCTTTCTACAGCTGATATGGAATCTGGTTCATGATTCCCCTTCAGGACCTTTACAACATTGCTCAATTGTGAAAAGAAACTGAACAATACAAAAAGTGCAAAATGCATGTCTAAATTCTAGAGAATACAATTTATGGAGGACTTTCAGCTTGTTATCACTAAGAACATAACTAACAGCACTATCAATCTGGCAACTTAATATTTTGCCCAATGGGGACTTCGCCAAAACACAATCACATACTGAAGTTTGGTTTTTAGCAATTGTGTGGCTCCTTATTCATAGTCATTAGCAGAATCAACAACTTCTTAATACTTAGTAGTGTTAGTCTGGCAATGGTTTCAAGACTGTAACAAGGTTATTCAATGTCCAGGAGAAGCCCCAACCTTTATGAGAATATACAAAACAGAAAGGAAAAGGTGAAAAATGAAAAGAGAACAACCATTTGGAGTCCTCATCATCCAGAATAATGTTGATGTTAAGCTTTCGGATTGTCATAAATAAGCATATAATTAATGTCCCATTTAGTGTAAAAAATGTAATGACTAAGAATGCCATAATCAGTTTTAGTTATGAGAGGAACCCGGAGGCTAAGAGCTAAATAAAACAAAAGATTCCATTTGTTCTTTCCACATGATTATACTTGCCCTGGCCAAAGAACAGAGAGAATGTAAAGGGCTGGCCTCACCCCAAAGCAAGGGTTGCTCAAAACCTAAAAGCAAACTGAACCCACATATAGAAGAATGAAGCATCCCCCAAATCCCAATTCCTCCAATTGCACTTTGACTACACAACAAAGAAAATTTAACGACTCTAGTGTCTGAACAAAAACATAACCAGATTACTCAAAATTCTCATCAACGGGACAACCACGACAATGGTAATCACCTTCTGCACTTGTTGATATTTTAATTTACAGTCAATGAAGTTATAATATCTAGATTATATACTTAAGGACCCCCTAAAGAACTAGATATGCAGTTCCTATTCTAGAAGGTTTCCATGTACCTTATCTCTTATTACATACAAATGCATCTAAATCAATCACAACTCAAGACGGGGAGGGAGGCAGTGGGTTCTGCCCATCCCAGATCCAAAGGTTCTCGGTTCAAATCAAGGGATTTTACATTCATATGAAATGGCACTTTTGGGTCTCACAAGAATCAAAAAGCTTCACTTATAACTACAACATGATGCCAGCAATCCCTTTTCCCCAAAAGACAAGAAAATAGTAGTTAAATCTTATGTCCAGGACTGATAATATTCCATTTTCTTCAAACAATGACTTACAGCAATTTCATCTATTCTCTTTTGCCCAATAATTAATAAAAGTCATACAAACTCTTTTATAACATATAGCCCCATTTAGTACAAAGCGATTCAAATTTCTTTCATTTCACACTTTAGCTATATGTCAGTTATTAATTACAATCTTTAAGACTTGCTCTTCTGTTTAATTTTTCACCAGAAACAAAATAATGGGTTGACTTGTGTTGATCAAGGAAATCATCAATTTTAATCTTGTGTCATTTATGAGCCTACAAAATTTAGTTTCAATATTGCTAAAGTGGAGCACTCTCACTTCAGATTCCTGAAAACATTGGAAAGTTTGGAGCCCCACCACATGTGATAACGGTTGATCAAGGGGATGTGGAGCAAGATATCTCCACTACAAGGTAACTGAAAGAATTTGCTCAAGAGGTGTCTTAAAATCATCCTGTTAGCAAAGAGCATTTGCAACTTTCCAACCAAAAACATCAAATAGCCACAATTCAAAGGGTTACCTACACTTGTAACATGGAACATAATGAATTGATTTTCCAAGGACAACTTAACTCTTTGAATGGTTGGTAGACAACATGGATGTAAGAAGTAGTGAGGACTTAGCCTTCCCAATTTAATCCTGCGGAAAAGTTTTAACCATATTGGTGTGGGACAAACAGAGGAAATATCAAACTAGTATTTAGAATAAACAAAACTTATAACATCTGGCTGTTGGAATTTCAGTTTTGAGATGAATGGAATTTTAAGTTTTTGGTTGCTGGAATTTTAGTGAGGAAACAAGCAAAAGAGGTATGGAACTAGGAATGAAGCTTGTGGTTGAGCGATTTGCTCTCTTTTATTTCTTTTACAAACTCTAAACCCTTTGGCATCACATATCCTTCACGAGTTCCATGCAAAAGTTTCTCAAATGCTAAAGCTACCACCTATTGAAGTTCCCTCTACTCACCATCTATGTTTCAACTATCATTTCCTCATAGGGCTATTGACACCAAAGAGGAATCGCCTCATAATCATTTATGACTAGAATGTATGCTTATTCCAATATTGGATACAAACTCAAGACCAAAAAGCAATCTTGAAAGAGCTAAGCCTATCCACACCTGAAGGCATGGTCACAGCACCTTAAATTCCTATAAAACATTGTCTTGAGAATCTGTCCCAACAGAATAACAAATATGAAATTAGCATAAAGCACTTTACAATTTTTTCACAAATAATGAAAAGTCAAGACAGCATGTTTCACAAGTTAAAGCTGTATCTAGTAGGAAAGGTAAAGATAAGGAATAAGAGTAAGATTTAAATTTCATAAAAAATGTGTCAGACATGATTGAAATACCTAATATCAATATAATCCTGTATTTGGTGGGCAACAATGGATTCTGTCAAACAACATTTATTCAAGAAGACAAATATATGGATAGGTCACCTAATATTGATATGCAAATACCTAGTAATGAAACCCTGTCTTCTATGGCATCCATCATACAAAGTAAGTTGTAAGACAAAATACGGAATCTGGTAGAAAAAGGAAAAGTACACTTGAGAGACAATGATAACATGATAATTTAAGAGCGCACCTCCCAGAACCAGGATATCAGAGGATCAGATTCTTTATAGCCATTGTACTCGGTATGTGACTTCCAATCATCAATACTGATAAGATTATCACTCCCACGTAGCATCCCATCAAGATCCTCAAGCTCTAAACTTTGGAAAAAGAGTTCCCGGAGCTTTGGATCACTAAGAATATCACTAAAACCTTTAGTAAAATGAGATACCTGTTGAGAAATGGATGTGACAAAGCGATTCCGAATAAGAAGGTTAACATATTCCCCTCTGTTATGGTTATTCACCACAATGCTTTTTCCATTGGGACAAAGCTCCACGACTTTTCTGCACCCTAACTCCTCCACTTCTCTAATAAATGTCAGTCCTAAAGCATCTGAATCTATAAACTCTGCATCCATCCCCAAAATCTGTTTGCAGCTACTATACAAGCACGGATCTGCATCTTTTATGTCTTCCAAACAAACATTTTTTCCAGCCAGTTGCAAGAAAAACACACGATCAAGGACAATACCTAATTGCACTCTGTGCATCAACGCTAAAGCAACCACTCGACCAGAGAAGGTAAAATAGTCAAGGTGCATAGGATCGACCTTAGATGCTGCAAATGTAATAGAAACATGCATCACTTAAAAACAAGAAGAAAGTTACATATAACATTGCCAACATACAAAAAGAGGAAAAGGAAAACCATAACTTGGAGCATTGCAATTGAGAATGTGAAGTTTCTAACAAACGTAATAGATCGCCCACTTGTAAAAACTAAAACAGACAAATGAGATGATAGATTGATACAGCCCTGTCCTCATGATTAAAAAGCCAGCAGACGGCTTCCAATTTCTAAGATTCATATTAGTAATATATAAATGAAGTTAAACAAATATAGCATGTATCTAAGAATGAAGGAGGTTCAACTCCTAAAAATTCATCATTGTCTATGGGAAAAACAGAGGAATTAAGCTATAAAGTACAGAAATTGGAAGGTAGGAATAGGTACTTAACCCTATCCATTTTTTGAATGTTCTGAAAGCAAGGGAAAATAGACTTTAAATCAAGCTTGCAGACACATTTTGAATTTTGTGGTCCAATAAAACCATTCATGGAAAGCAGCTTCCATATCTCTTCCTTTCAAAAAATGTAAACAAGTGAGACATGTCTAACTTAATCTGACATATAAATTAATCTGACATATAAAATCCAAAGACAAGAAATGATTTTCACTGCCCGCAGTTAATTTTACCAAATTAATGCCTAAACTAATCCAGTATATTACACTTTTAGAAGCAAATGGAATTTTTAAAACATTTAATATCATGAATAATGCAAGTTCTAAACCAATAGGACAACAAAAAGTTAGCATAATCAAGAAAAATGATCATCATAATCGCCTCGTAAAGTTACCCGGATTAGGATAAAATCTTCTAAGGTCATTGGGGCATGACACGAAAAGGGCATTTTCTGGATTGAAAATAGCTTGCGCTACCAAAAAAAACCACTCTCGTAGTACCCCAGGACCAGTAGCTTCCTCATTTTTGAATTCCATAAATAGACCACTGTGTAGAGATTCACGCTCAGCACGAATTATATACTCGAATGACTCTGACAGCAACTGTGATCGGTCGATGAGCATCTCATGAAGTTCTTCATAATCTTCTTTCATCTCAGGAAACATCATCAAGGACAAATGTCTCCTTGCCTCAAAGTTGGTGACATCCTTATGCTGTAGAAGCCAGTGATGATCATCAGCCCTTCTTGCAAATCTAACAATGAGCACACACAGTGAGTGCTTTCTGTGTCTCAAAACTGTCCAAAATTTTTCCTCAGCACTCATATAAAGTTTCGTGATGCTATACAATTCCTTTAAAATCGCAAGATACTGATCACACCCTCTAAGAGTATTTGTTTCTCCATTTTGTCCCGAAAGCAATGTCTCTTCCATGTTAAGTAGGCATCTATCCATTTCCCTCAACATAACAAGAAATATATCATGAAGCTGCTCAATCTCATGAAGATATTGTGGATGGTTCAATACACTGTACTTCAATGGCAAACAAATAGGACCTCGAAAAGCTAGCTGCTTCATAATCATGGCAAGCAACGGTTGCAAGAATGCTGAAAACTGAATAACATTACATGATGACGGCCCTAGGCTCATGTTGGATTCTACAGGCGTGACCAAATCCTCAGTCAAACTACTGGCTAACTCGCTAACAAAAGGGAAAATTTCTGGTATGGCAATCAATCCATTCAAATCCTCCCTAACACGACCACCACCCTTAGTCAAATGACTCAAATCAGGCGACTCCTCCACATCGTCCAACAATGTCCCCTCGACATCCTCTAGCAACGACCCAAGAGTCCTCCGACAACTCAAGTACAAAGAATCCTCATTACCACCAACCTTTCTAAGCAACTTACACAACTCTAACATTATAGGTCCACACTGCACATAAAATTCTTTAGGTATTGCAGCCTTACATGTAATCAAGAAATGCCTAATTGAAGCATCAGCACACTCCTTGTTACCTTTGATAGGTGAAACATAGAGCATCACCAAAGCCGCCGGCGCAGCAGACGCCATGAAGACCTCAAGATGCCCTCTTGGTTCCTCATTCTCGCCCTTTGTAGCTATTTCAAAGAACGCATCGATCAAGTCCCTGACCCGCTTCATGCAATCACCGAGAACCATCCTTGTTTTACAGAGCTCGCATATAAACGACACCATTTCGTCGACTAACTGACAAGTCTGAGGATGGTTGGTGCTCCTCATACGACCCACAAGGTGCAAACCGGCGTCGTTTTGTATCGCGCACTCCGCCAGCGACTGCTCCCACTGTAGCTGCCTCCCCCTGTAAATCAACCTCTGCTCGATAACCGGAATTCCGGTGATCGCCATAATCCTCTCGTGAACAGACTTCACTGTATCATCCTTATTCGCATGCACCACAATGTGCCTCCCCTCAGAAAGCAACCTAATAAAGAACTGGACCCTCCTCCCCGACCTGGAGCTGGAGGTCGACCACGTGGCCGCCGATTTCGCATCGGAGACGCGGGAGCTCTGAACGAGGCTCCAGCAGCGCGAAGAAGACGGCGGACTGACGGCGGCAGTGAAAGACTCTTCCTTCCGCATCCTGACGGCGGCGATTATCTCCGCGTCATCATAATCAGTACCGTAATCGTCCAACTTACGCTTAGCAGGCCCACAGAAAGCTTCGGCGTTATGATCAACGGCGGATGATTGGACGATAGACATTGGGTGATGCCCCAAGCAGCGATTACGCCGGGGCACCCACCAGAGAATCCTCTCCGATTTCCAAAGCACAAATTGAAGAAAACCAAAAAGCAAATTAAAAAAAAAAACAGAGTGAATAAAGAAACAAGAAATTGTTCTCGATTGCTCTTCAAGGACTGTGTGCGATTAGTGCTTTGGCGTGCGCGTGTCAGGTTCAGGGCAGCTTCAAAGCTACAAAGCGAAAGGTATTGTACTGCGGGTGTGGAGAAGGGGGATGATCAGGTGTGGACGCTTGCATCTTCTTCTAACGCTTCGGCTTGCCTTTTGCTTTGCACGAGTTCATTGGGATTTTCTTGTTTTCGGTGTTTTAATTTCAACGGGTTTTTTTGTTTTTTGTCCGAATTGTTAGGTATTATATTATTGTCTTAATTTCATTATTATCCAAATCGACTTTTGACTGTTTCAATTTCTTTTTCTAGTGATTCATTTTATTTATGTTATTTTGTTTTCTGATTTTTTATTTTCTTCTTTTACTAATAAATTATTATTATTATTTTGTAACCTTTAAGAGATTCGGATGTGTGTTAAATTTGATAAATAAAGTTTCTTATTTTGTTTTGTTGCTCACAAGGTATTCTAAGAGAATCTCAATTATAAGAAGGCATCTTTAAGCTATCCACTCTTAAAATAATTTTCGTTTAAATTAAGTAGGTCTTTTATAGAAGATAAAATTCAGATCTTAAATTTTAAATAGTTATATATGAGAACAGTTCAAATTTACACCCTCGTTTAAATTAGAAGAATCCTTTACTAACTCCCGACACCTGGAAGTTGGTGTTTTTGAATTTTAGTATGCACCAAATTTTTTTTTTTAGCCCAAACTTAAATCAATTCTTGCAAATTTCACTTGAGAGATACCTTGTCACGCAATTAATCGTTTCCATCAGTCAAAACACACTGAAAAAAGTAATAAAAAGAGGCGTTTACACGTCAACATGTAGATAAGGACTAAGGACTAAGGAGGTATCTTTCTGTTTTTTTTTTGGGTGTGTTTTTTAATTACACGATGATATACATGTATTTTATTATTTAAGTATATCTAAAACGATTTAACTCCTATTAAAGTCAATTATTAAAACAACTCAACCGTTTCTACCGACAAATTCTTGAAGATCCTACTTTTTTTATTTAGTTTTTAACTTTTCGGTAAATTTTATTTTAATAATTTTTTATTAAAAAATAATCATTTTATTAATTAATCAATCAATTTTTATAAATTAATTAATTTTTATAAATTAAAAAATTTCTATAAATTAAAAAATAAATCAAATAATTTTAATTTATCAATCTTTTTTCAATTAAACTTCAATTTTTTCAACTGATAAAAGCAATCTCTTTCAATCATACTTTAAATTTTTTAATTTCATTTAACGGGCTGATACCATTTGAAATTTTTAAATCTTAAATTTTGTCTTACCCGTTTAACTTCCAATCTAGTTTTTAAAGCATTTGTTAAAATTGTTAAAATCTTTAACAAAATTAAAGATTTATTAATTAAGTATTATATTAACATTAACATGATATTTTATTAATTTTATTTTAAGTAAAATTTATAATGACACATAGCAATGTTTAAAAAATCGATCCAAACAATAATCATTCAAAAGATAAATTTAAAAGTTAAATATTCAACTGGTACTAAATCGTTATAACTAATAGATAATAAATAAGAAGTAAAAATTATAAGAATAAATAAAAGTACAATATAATTCAAAATAAGATTAGAAGTAACATAATAATAATAACAATAATTTTAAAAAAATTTGTGTATTATTTAAAGGCTCTAAAAAGTTAAGAGTATATTTAAAGAAGGACAGTAAGAAGGGCTTTAATCTTATTATAATTTCTTTTTTCTATAAATAGAGACGAATTAAAAAAAATTAAGTGGGATAAAATTCTAATAAGATAAAATTTTATTTTTAATGGGGTCAAATTTTAATAAGAGCAAAATTTTATTTTTATGGAATTAAAATTTAAAATAACAATTCTTTATATGAAATTTTTTTGAGGTAGTGGGGCAAGTGCCCCTACTTGCCTCCAATGTGAATCCGTCCCTGCTGATAACCATGCTTCTTTAAAGTTTAAACATTATTCTTGCCCCCAACGTGAACTCATCCCTGCCTATAAACGTACTTCTTTAAAGTTTAAACATTATTCTTTATCGTAGAAATGATGACCTTATTTCAATTCTCACAAACTAGGAAGCTTTGTATATTGAGATTTGCCCTTTACGTAAATATTAGTATTTGTTAATATTATAAATAATAAAAATATTATTTCATTAAAGAATATTAATAATAACCAATAAAGTCCAACAAATAATAATAAGTATGTATTGGTCCCCAAATTAAAATTAAAAAAAAACTTCAAATACGAAAATAAATCACATATTAAAGGGCAAAAAAGACCTACAATCTAAACATCACATTCAAATTTAGTGATAAAAATATATATATTTAAATTATAACTAACTATTACAAGATTCAATTACTTAGACATGTTCTAAGAAAATAACAGTAGTATTCTTGGACAATCGATGCTTTGACAGATCCAAGTTGTTTTATTTTACCAAAGATAACCCCATGCATGTAATCTCCATCTATTAATACTTTCTTACATATTATTTTATTACAATATGCCTCGACGTAATCTCTAGCATCTTTGATGATTTTTTTTATCTTAGAGGTATCTTAGGACAGTCTCAATTATAGAAAGGTATTTTTAAGTCGTCCATATCCAGACTAATTTTTGCTTTAACTAGGTAGGTCCCTTGCGGGAAATAAAACTCTGACCCTAAGTTTTAAATGATTGCATACATGAAGGAGGTTCGAACCCGCGATCTCACTTAAACCAGAAGATTCCCTTACCAAAGATGTTAAAGATTATATTGAGGCATATTATAATAAAATAATATGTAAGAAAGTATCGATAAATGGAGATTACATGCATGGGGTTACCTTCGGTAAAATAAAACAACATGGATCTGTCAAAGCATCGAGAGTCCAAGAATGCTATTGTTTTTTTGTTAGAACATCACTAAGTAATTGAATTCTGTAACAGTTAAATCTTTGATGATTTTAGCTTCCAAGATTCTTGGAACAGTATGAAACCTCTCTTACACAGCTATTATATGCCTTCCAACTACCCGACAATGATGTCAAAAACAACACATCCTAGATAAACTTGGACAACAGGTTTTTTGCACGACCAAAACTCATGTCTCCAGGTTAGATGAAAAGAAGTCTTCCTACAATACCACCAATAACAATGAACATCAAATTCTTCTTTTCTTGACGTACATTTGCGATAGAATTCAATTAGGATAATCCTCACCTCTGACACTCGAGTGTTGGTTGAAACAGTTCTACTCGCGATTTCAATTCAGCCAGAAGAACCCATTACCAAAGATGTTAAAGATTACATTGAGACATATTGTAATAGAATAATATGTAAGGAAGTATCAATAGATGGAGATTACATGCATGAGATTAGCTTCGGTAAAATAAAACAACTTGGATCTGTCAAAGCATCGAGTGTCCAAGAGTATTGCTGTTCTTTTGTTAGAACATCACTAAGTAATTGAATTATGTAATAGTTAAATCTTTGATAATTTTAGCTTCCAAGATTTTTGGAACAGTATGAAATCCCTCGTATACAGCTATTACGTGCCTTCCAACTACCCCACAATGATGCCAAAAATAACACATCCCATATAAACTTGGACAATAGGTTTCTTGCACGAACAAAACCCATGTCTCCAGGTCAGATGAAAAGAAGTCCTCCTACAGCTCCACCGATAACAATGAACATCAAATTCATCTTATCTTGACGTACATCTGTGACAGAATTCGATTAGGGTAATCCTCTCCTCTGACACTTGAGTGTTGGCTGAAACAGTTCTACGAGCCCCTTATCAAAGATGCTAAAAATTATATTGAGACATATTGCAATAAAATAAGATGTAAGAACGTATCAATAGAAGGATATTACATGCATGGGGTTAGCTTCGGCAAAATAAAACAACTTGGATTTGTCAAAGCATCGAGTGTTCAAGAGTACTACTGTTCTTTTATTAGAACATCACTAAAGTAAGTGAATTCTATAATAGTTAAATCTTTGATGATTTTAGATTCCAAGATTCTTAGGACAGTATGAAACCCCTCGTACACAGCTATTACGTGCCTTCTAACTACCCCACAACGATGCCAAAAATAACACATCGCAGGTAAACTTGGACAACAGGTTTCTTTCAAGAACAAAACCTATGTCTCCAGGTATCGAGAACAACGAACATCAAATTCTTCTTGTCTTGACGTACCTCTGTGATAGAATTCGATTAGGGTAATCCTCTCTTCTGACACTCGAGTGTTGGTTGAAACAGTTTTACCTGCGATCTCACTTAAGCCAGAAGAACCCCTTACCAAAGATGCTAAAGATTACATTGAGGCATATTGTAATAAAATAATATGTAAGAAAGTATCAATAGATGGAGATTACATGCTTGGGGTTAGCTTTGGTAAAATAAAACAACTTGGATCTGTCAAAGCATCAAGTGTCCAAGAGTACTATCGTTCTTTTGTTAGAACATCACTAAGCAATTGAATTCTGTAATAGTTAAATCTTTGATGATTTTAACTTCCAAGATTCTTCGAACAGTATGAAACCCCTCATACACAACTATTACATGCCTTCCAACTACCCCACAATGATGTCAAAAACAACACATCCCGGATAAACTTGAACAACAGGTTTCTTACACGAGCAAAACCCATGTCTCTAGGTCAGATGAACAAAATCCTCCTATAACACCACAGATAACAACGAACAACAAATTCTTTTTGTCTTGATGTACATATCTGACAGAATTCGATTAGGGTAATCCTCTCCCCTAACACTCTAGTGTTGGTCAAAATAGTTCTACCCACGATCTCACTTAAACCTGAAGAGCCCCTCACTAAAGATGCTAAAGATTACGTTGAGGCATTTTGTAATAAAATAATATGTAAGAAAGTATCAATAGATGGATATTACATACATAGGGTTAGCTTTGGTAAAATAAAACAACTTGGATATGTCAAAGCATCGAGTGTCCAAGAGTACTACTGTTCTTTTGTTAGAACATCACTAAGTAATTGAATTATGTAATAGTTAAATCTTTGATGATTTTAGCTTCCAATATTATTGGAACAGTATGAAACCCCTTGTACACAGCTATTACGTGCCTTCCAATTGTCCCACAATGATGCCAAAAATAACACATCCCAGATAAACTTGGACAACAGGTTTCTTGGACGAACAAAACCTATGTCTCCAGATCATATGAAAGAAGTCCTCCTTCAACTCCACCGATAACAACAAACATCAAATTCTTCTTATCTTGATGTACATATGTGACAGAATTCAATTAGGGTAATCCTCTCCCCTGACACTTTGTTGGTTGAAACAGTTCTACCCGCGATCTCACTTAAGCTAGAAGAGCCACATACCAAAGATGTTAATGATTGCATTGAGGTATATTGTAATAAAATAATATGTAAGAAAGTATCAATAGATGGAGATTACATGCATGGGGTTAGCTTCAGTAAAATAAAACAACTTGGATCTGCCAAAGCATCGAGTGTCCAAGAGTACTAATGTTCTTTTGTTAGACCATCACTAAGTAATTGAATTATGTAATAGTTAAATCTTTGATGATTTTAGCTTCCAAGATTCTTGAAACAGTACCCCTCGTACACAACTATTACATGTCTTCCAACTACCCCACAATGATGCCAAAAACAAAACATCCTAGATAAACTTGGACAGCAGGTTTCTTGCACAAACAAAACCCATGTCTCTAGGTCAGATGACAAGAAGTCCTCCTACAACTCTACCGATAACAACGAACATCAAATTCTTCTTGTGTTGACGTACATCTATGACATAATTCGATTAGGGTAATATTCTCTCCTCTGACACTCGAGTGTTGATTGAAATAGTTCTACTCGCGATCTCACTTAAGCCAGAAGGACCCCTTACCAAAGATACTAAAGATTACGTTGAGGCATATTGTAATAAAATAATATGTTAGAAAGTATCAATAGATGGAAATTACATGCATTGGGTTAGCTTTGGTAAAATAAAACAACTTGGACCTGTCAAAGCATTGAGTGTCCAAGAGTACTACTTCTCTTTTATTAGAACATCACTAAGTAATTGAATTTTGTAATAGTTAAATATTTGATGATTTTAGCTTCCAAGATTCTTGAAACAGTATGAAACCTCTCGTACACAGTTATTTCATGCCTTTCAACTACCCCACAATGATGCCAAAAACAACACATCCTAGATAAACTTGGATAACAGGTTTCTTGTACGAACAAAACCCATGTCTTTAGGTCAGATGAAAAGAAGTCCTCCTATAACTCCACGAATAATAACGAACATCAAATTCTTCTTGTCTTGACGTTCATCTGTGACAGAATTCGATTAGGGTAATCCTCTCCTCTGACACTCAAGTGTTGGTTGAAACAGTTCTATCGTCCATGTTCGAAACTAAATTATGAACCACTCGAGAAAAAGGTAGCTCCCATATCCACTACCAAGAAGCACTCAGCCGGGAGTTTGACAGGCTCTTTACCAGAAGTTTGGTTCCTTTGTATGGCTTCGCAAGGCTTCAAGCACAAATATTTATTTTAAAAATGTCTCGAAGTAGGCAGGTTGAACAATTTTGTCTTTTCTTATAATATTTTTCCTTATAATATTAAACAACTATTTATTGTATTTTTTAATTTTTAATAATTTATCGGTTAAATTACATAATTTGATATAGAAGATAATAAAGTAGTCCAATAAATGATCTAAATCAATGTGTCAAAGTTCAAGAGAAAAATAAATCTCAACTAGTGTACACCGGATCCATATCAGATTTGTAATAAAAAAACTCGATATAGAAGTTATGTATAAAGGTTAAGGTCTCCTGTAGTTACTCATATCATTCGTAAGCATGCGGATCCTCTAATTCATTAAGAACGCTTACATATTGAGAAAAATATAGAAAGATGTTAACCACGTGTCGGTGAATGTTGTCTATGCAAATCTCAGGAGATTGGAGCTCATTTTGGCCACAAAAATTGCTTCAGAAATTAAGATAAAACTAAAATCAGATATTACGTATTTCTTTTATTTTTAACCCTTTTATAGACACATAATAAAGTCTATCCTACTTAGTTTCAAGGTATTCACCCGTGTTACTCTTTGGATCGTATGAGAAATACTTGTCATTAGGTTTTCAATGCCATCTCACTTCGATTTCTTTGAGAACACTGCAACAATCCTTTGTATCACAGGATTTACAGACTCAGATATTGGCCTAACAATGCAACAAACTGCATCACAGAATGCGTAAATTGTTATTGTAAAGAATTGGTCTCCGATGTAATGGTATATGCAGCTCCTACATCAAAGATTTTAGCCACAAAATTTCTGTCATACTGGCACAAGCACTCTATATTCTGCCTCAGTGCTTGATCTTGAAACTATTGCTTGTTTCTTATAAGATCAGGCCACCAAATTTTGGTTTTTGGCCAAACCTGTTCGTCCTTTCCGATACTCCTCATCCAATTCTTGCTTTTAGAGTTGATTGATGGCATAGAAATTGGCAGACAACTAGAAGAGTTGTTTCTTTCTCTCAGCGTTTGGAGGAGAAGGTTTGTGAACTTTGGAAGGAAAGTTTGGAGTTTCGAAGAAGTTGGAGAGCAAAGCTCGAACCTTTGTTGTTCCATTCGCACCTCAATAAACGTGAAACAAATTCATCAATGGCTCTTGTAGCTTCCTCAGGCAGTGTCATTATCATTATCAATTGGTCCTAATCACACCCTCATTTCATGAGCTATCCTCTGTTTCAACAACCTGCCCTCTTGACAGACCCTTACGAATCGTTTTCTAACCTTCTGGTACGGTGATATACCAGGTTCTGGGGCCAGGCTTGGAAGAGATAGATAAACAATGGACTGAGCTCTATTTGTTTTGTTCTTCTTCTTCTCCTTCTTCTGATCGTCACCAAGAACTGAGATTGCATTAAATTTACCAGTCACCGGCTCATTGGTTTGATGACAAACGAAGGCAGTATAACCGTGATGTGCTTGATCAGGAAGACGAATAATCTCAATATCTTCAGCCTTTTCAGTCTGTGGATAGTACCAAAAGAACTTGTTCCGGTTCAGTTCAAAGAGAACATCGTGACTATTCTTTGAACAAGCCAAAGGGACAAGTCTTTCTACACCCTCCGTTCCCAATACCGTTTGTGCGACAGAAAAGAGTTTCATCCATGAATCCTCCACAACATACTCATTCATCACCCATATCTCAACACAGTTTTTGGTAGAGATAGAGATGGAATTTATGCAGAGGCGATCTCCCAGAACACCCAATTCCTTGTCACCTTCAAAAGTAACACTCGTCAGTTCCTCAGGAACTGCAAAAGTGCCAAACTTTCCAGAGAACATATCGAGGGCAATGATTGAATCAACGTACTTCACTCTGATTCTATCATTAATCAACCAGTGCCAACCATTAGAAACAACCGCTGAACGTTTTTGGTAAATCTGACTAAAGTGTGGTTTCTATTCACCAGCCTGTAGTTCATGAATCCAGACTTCAGGATCGAAGGAGTCATTAGTCGGCCTGCGAGAGGAAGTTTTGCCACCTTTACGATAATTTTTGTTGATCCTTTTAGTAGACCAAAGCAAAGCCAAAACTTTGAAGTCATCTTTCTAGGAATCATACCCAATAGCACGGTTGATTAAATTGTTCCCCACAGGTAATCCCTTGGCTGGTGTAAGGTGTGAAAAAGCTCGGTTGAAGGGCTCCAGAG
>JANTNU010000003.1:3818585-3830556 GCA_024752395.1 Erythroxylum havanense
TCCATCATCTTCCTATACATAATCTGCTTCTGGTATCAGAGCCTACCTCTTGAATATGTGTTTTTTTCTACTTACCCCTGTTTAAACTTAATATCATTTTTTTTCTTTGATGTTTCATCATGGTGACAAATGATGAAGTTGTTGACCCTACAAATAGAACTATAAACTTGATTCAAAATGCAGACGGTCCTTTGTTTTTGCAAGGATCTGACAATCCTGGAATGGCCCCCGTGACTGTACTGTTCAATGACAACAATTTTCTGACATGGAACAAATCCATGAAGAGAGCTCTAGCGGGCAAAAACAAATTGGGCTTTATTAATGACAGTCTAATGGAGCCAACAGATGAAGCTACTCGTTCAAAATGAAGAAGGGTGGATGAAATGGTTAGCTCATGGACCTCGTGACTGTACTGCTCAATGACAACAATTTTCTGACATGGAACAGATCCATGAAGAGAGCTCTAGCAGGCAAAAACAAACTGGGCTTTATTAATGACAACCTAACGGAGCCAACAGATGAAGCTACTCGTTCGAAATGGAGAAGGGTGGATGAAATGGTTAGCTCATGGATAATTAGTTATATGTAAAAAGAAATAACATAAACTTTCATCTATTCTACCTCTACTAGAACACTTTGTCAAGAACTGGAGGAACAATTTGGTGAAAGCAATGGTCCATAGATTTATCATATTCAAAGACAAATTTCTTCTATGGAGCAAGGTAACCCTTCTGTTGTTATGTATTACAATAAAATGAAGAAATTGTGGGAAGAACTGAATGTTCTACAGCCTATTCCCCAATGTTCTTATGGTGCTATGAGAGGTTGTACTTGTAATGCTGCTAAAGATTTTTTAGATATTATGTCTCAGACTAAACTCATACAATTTCTTATGGGTTTAAATGAAATTTATGATAATGTTAGGAATCAAATTTTAGTGCAAGAACCTACGTCGTCAATGAATAAGGCTTACTCAATGATTCTGAGAGTAGAAAAATAGAAGAATGTATAAACAAACTTTTCAAATAATGTTGAAATGAGCGCTATGGTAGTTAAAGGAACTATAGAAGTACTTCTTATTAATAGAAGTACTTCTTATAAGAAAAGGAACTATAGAAGAAGGATGATAGAAGCTGTGACTACTGCAAAAGAGGAGGACATACCAAGGATACATGTTTCAAACTTCATGGATATCTAGACTGGTATAAACAATTGAAGAAGGACAGAGCTACAGCTACAAAGGGAAGAATCAACATGGTTAACAGTCCTTTTGAGGATAATGCCAGTGATGACGTAAAAGATTCAGTGAAATAGTGGTCACCTGTTGTCGCATAGATACTTCAGTAAGAGATTGCCAAGATTCTTAAGAGGAAGCAGGTGACAACAACAGAACAAATGAATTTTGCCCAGATCTCATATTTTACAGGTAATTATGTCTTGAAACCTGTATCTAATGAACTTAAGGATGAATGGATTGTGGATACTGGTGCAACTAACCATATATGTGCATTTAAACACTTATTGACCTCACAAAAAACCTTAAGAAGAAAAATCCTTGTTCACTTATCTGAGGGGACTGTTAAACAGGTGAAGTCATGCGGTAATGTGGTTCTACATGATAGTGTCAAGTTGAAAAAATGTCTTATACATTCCCAGTTTTAAACACAACCTTCTATCAATAAGTAAATTGGCTAAAACAGAATCCTTGTGCTGTAGTGTTTACCCGAAGTTTTGCATTTTTCAGGATCTAAAGACTAATAGAGTCCTTAGAGTGGGGAAGTTAAGGGGAAACCTATACATACTTGATCCCAGTTCATACACACCAGAAGTTATCCATAGATACTGCAATTTTCTCAATCTTATATCTAGTAAAGCAAATGTTTGTTGGCTGAATAATGTAATTGATGTCAGTATTTCTACATGGCATCAAAGGTTGGGACATCCTTCAAACATTGTACTTAAACATTTGCCTTTCATGAAAGAGGTTAATGTTTCAGTTGATTGCAACATCTGTCCTCTTGCTAAACAAACCAGATTGCCCTTTTCACAAAGCAATGGTAATGCCAACGACGTTCTTGAATTAATTCATGTTGACATATGGGGACCATATAAACATCCTAGCATAACAGGAGCACATCATTTCCTCACTGTGGTAGATGATCTAAGTAGATGTACATGGACATTTTTGATGAAAAATAAGAGTCAAACTGCATCTGTTTTGAAGAATTTTGTCATCATGGCTAAGAACCAATTTGAGAAGTCAGTAAAGAAAGTTAGAACTGATAATGGTTTGGAGTTTATGGGGGAAAAATGTCAATAGATTCTCAAGGAGTTTGGGGTTAAGCATGAAAAAACCTGTATCTACACACCTCAAAAAAATGGGAAAGTAAAAAAGAAGATATAGATATATACTCCAACTAGCAAGATCCTTAATATTTCAATCTAAAATTCCAATAAAATTCTTGGGGGAAGCTATTTACATGCCACTTTTCTGTTGAACGGACTACCTATGACCATCCTACATTGGAAGACTCCCTATGAGATTCTGCACAAAAAAGAGCCTTCTTATGATAACCTTAAATGCTTTGGATGTTTATGTTTTGCAATGAATACCTTACCACACAAGGATAAGTTTTATCCGAGGGCATTTAGGAGTGTTTTCTTGGGGTATTCACCAGGGCAAAAGGGTTTCAAGCTTTATGATCTAGATAATAATAAGATGATTGTTTCCCGAGACGTTATATTTCATGATGATATTTATCCTTTTACCACTAAGGAAGATTATGTTGTTATGGTTCCAAATAGTCAAATTCCTTTGCCCATCATACTTGATACCTCAAATGATCTCATGGAGGATATTGTTATAGGTGATAATCCTATTGAGCATACACACACAGAACATGAAAATGATGATAATCAGTTGCAAACCAGTATCTCACCCCTACCTTTGCCCACACCTAAAACAATACATATTAGATATAACACAAGATTGAGAAAACCTCCAAGTTGGATGAATGATTATGTGTCAAGTGTTGAACATGATACATCAAGCTACAAAAACCCCTACATATCAAAAACCTAACCAAATACACTCCTTCTACCTACCCATATATTGTACCGAAACACTTGTCAAATGCACATATATGTTTTGTTGCCAATTTATCTGAAGTGCAGGAGCCAAAAACATACCAGGAGGCAAGGGTCAATCCAGAATGGGTGAAAGCTATGCATGAAGAGATTGAGGCTTTAGAGAGGAACGAAACATGGGAAACCACTGAACTACCAGCGGGTAAGAAGGCTATAGGATGCAAGTGCGTATTTAAACTGAAATTGAAGGAAGATGGGAAAGTTGACAGATTCAAAGCAAGGTTGGTAGCAAAGGGTTACAATCAAGTTGAAGGAGTAGATTTTCATGAGGGTTTTTCGCTTGTGGCTAAGGTAGTAACTGTCAGAATTTTTTTGTTATTGTCGCATCCAAGTCATGGAATTTACACCAACTTGATATTAACAATGCATTCTTGCATGGTTATTTGGATGAGGAAGTTTTTATGGAATTACCTGAAGGATATGAAAAGGCTAAACCAACTCAATTTTGCAAACTAAGAAAGTCATTATATGGACTTAGATAAGCCTCTAGACAATGGAACACATAAATGACGTCAAAATTGTAGGAGTATGGTTTTAAACAGTCATATCATGATAATTGCCTTTTTATTCTCTCTAAGCCCAATATATTTCTAGCTTTGCTAGTATATATCGATGATGTGCTGATTAAAGGAAATTCCAAAGAGGAGATTGCAGCAATGAAGTCTTTTCTTAATGATAAGTTTACTATCAAGGATCTTCACCGTGCAAAATATTTCCTCAGCTTAGAAATCACAAGATCAAAGGATGGTATTTATGTCAACAAAAGGAAATATGCTTTAGATTTGATTCAAGATGCAGTGCTGATGGGAAGTAAGCCTACTGCTACACCGTTAATGAAAGGACACAAGACGAGCATTGATGATGGTCCAAAATTAGAAGATCCTTATTCATACCGACAGTTTGGGATAAACAAGACTTGATTTGGCTCATGCTACATAGCAACTTAGCCAATACGTACATGATCCTAGACAGCTTCATTTGAAAAATGTTCTGCATGTTTTGAGATACATCAAGAACAGTCCCTCCTTAGGACTGTATTTTCCTGCAAACAATTCATTGAAATTAGAAGCCTTTTGTGATGCAGATTGGAGCTCTTGTATTGATAACAGAAAGTCATTAACATGGTATTGCATTTTTCGAGGAAATTCACTTGTTAGCTGGAAAACAAAGAAGCAAACAACGGTGTCAAAGTCCTCAGCCAAAGCAGAGTACAGGTCTATGGCGTCGACAGTATGTGAATTGCAATGGATCTTATATATTCTGAGAGATTTTCAAATCCCAAAATCCACTCCTATACCTCTTCACTGTGACAATCAGGCTACGTTGTACATCACAGCCAATCCAGTTTTCCATGAAAGAACAAAACATCTGGATATAAACTGTCAAATTGTGAGGGAACAGTTCAAGGTAGGCTTCATTTCACCGAAAAAGATTTCATCATCTCATCAATTGACAAACTCTTAGATTCTTAGTGCTCCATTGTTTAACAAACTAATCTCCAAGTTAGGCCTTTGTGATTGTTACCAGGCCTTAACTTGAGGAGGGGATGTTAAAATATGAAGCCTTCGTCTATTTGTTCAACGTCAATCATTTTTGTCGTTTTCTCTCACATGGTAGTTAAGATTGCTATTCTTTATTTTTAGGTGTACATATTCTATATAGTTCTCATGATGAGGTGTAAATAATGAATGTTTTTTTGTTTTTCTCTTTTCTTAACAAGGCACAGGAACCTTGTGTTTGTTTTGTATATATTGAATCTTTGTATTCCTTTATAGTAAGAAAAAAACTTTTACCAACCTACTATAGAAAAAAACTTTTCCCAACCTACTATTCTATTCGTTAACTCTGTTTTCTTCTATAATGACAGAAAGCTAAATTTGTCCATTATCTTGCTATATATAATTTGCTCTGTTGTGAGCAAAAACTGGTAGATTGAGATAAATAGATAATTTGAGACATGCTGAAGAGTAAGAACCGAAGAAGAGCATCAAGAGTTAAGCATAAGCTACAAAACAAGCAATTATAGACTTTTAGTGTTTAACACGTGGAGAGGCTAGAATAACATATCAGTTTTATAGCCTATAAATTTTTTTAAATATCATGTATGACAATAAACTTTAGTTTTATAGGTTTATATATATGATTTTTTTCATTATTGATATATTTTATAAATTTAAAAATAAATTATATATTGTAAAATTTAAATTAATTAATAAATTTTAATATATTGTTAATTAATAAATTTATAAATGTAATTAAGATGACAAAAGTAAATTGTTTTTTAATTTATAATTATAATTATGATAATATTATTTTTATTTTCAAAATTAAAAATTATTATAATAAAAATTTTGATGGTGTATATAACCGTACTACTTTTAATTAAATTGTAATTATTAGTTTTTGTTGACAAGCGTATTTTAATTTATTTGATTTAAATTCTTATATTAATAATATGAAATTCTTTTTAAATTTTTCTTTAAGTATTGATTGTAGTTATTTATATATGGAATATGGGAAAATAATATTAAGAAAAATAATAGATTGTTATTAATTTAAATTTTATTATTTTAATTTTTAAGATAAAGTTAATATAAAATTATAAATTACACAGTAAAATATACTGAATGATTATTTTGTATTTTTTTAAAAAAATAAACATTATTATATAAATTAAAAAATTTACTCAGTATTTAATATTAACTAATATCAGTATAGTATTGTATCATAAGGTAATCCGATATCAATTCTAACACGGAATATTAATCAAGACTCTATTTTCAGCTAACATACTCTTTGCATTATTGTGGTTGAATCATGAAACAAGAGTCGGCGCTCGTCGTCATCGCCATCTTCAGTCCAAACACGTCTCTGTTACATGTTACTGTCATAACTTTCATGCCATGTGGCTGATGGTGCCAGCTCGGATGCCTTTATGCTTGGTTGGATGGTGTTAAGGCTTTCTTGGAGAGATGTCTAAACACGTCTCTGTTTCATATTTATGTCATTAACTTTCTCGCCATGTGGCTGGTGGTGCCACCTCAGATGGATGCTTTTATGCTTGGTTGGATGGAAATAGTGATTTCTGTCTAATTTTATGATATTTTATTCTATCGTATCAATCTCAGTTATTTATTTATACAAAATTCGTGTTTATTTATATGGGATTCACATGAAATTTATATAAATAAATAATTAAAATTTATAAAATATTATATAATTGGACAAAAAATCTAGACTCGATCCGACGGTTGTTAAGGTTTTCTTAGACTGCTCCAATCAATTAGTCAAGTATGAGGAGGTGGGTTTCTTGCAGGCGGTTGTGGCGACGATGTATGTTGGCAAGTAATACTCGTGGAGGTGATACCCATTTTGCAAATCAAATCACTGAGTTAGACGTTTTGACCATTCGTAAAACATACAATGAGGTTCCTTGTTTTCTTCATACTCTTCTAATTTTTATTTTGTTCAGCAGAAACTAAGATCGAAATGTCTAGTTTGACTAATTTATTTATTCCCAAATTTGATTGAATTTTGACCAAGGTTGGAGTCAATTTGACTATTCAACCCCATATTCGATTTCCCTTTTTCCATTATTAATCTTTTTTTAAAGAAAATAATTAATTTATTAATAATTTTTCATGTCCTGTGTAATTAATAATGTAATTATAAAAAATGAACATGATTTTAAATTTGACTCAGTATTTTCTTTATCTTAACAACCATATGTATCCTAACAACCATATCTATGTGTATCCACATCTCTCTTTATCAATTCACACTTCATAGGATTAATCTATTGGATTGAGCATCGCTTTCTTGAGATATCAACATGATTATAATTTTTGTTTTGATGAACTCATTTGTATGGCATTTTATTAAATCTTATTCACGTATTTGTATAATATAAACTTAAACATAGGAATAAGATTAAACAAAGCAGGTTAAAACACAATATGGTAAAAACAGGGAGTTCCAATTCTGCCCGCATAAGTAGCTTAATTGATCTTTAAGAAAGGTTGTTAAATGTTAAGAGTTTTAGATTCGAGTTTCGACAGCGATAGTATAAAAAAGGTTGTTAAGTGTTAAGAGTTTTATATTCGAGCCTCAATAGTGGCAATATACGAGTTTCAAACACCCTCATGCCTTGGTCCGATAAAATGGTGGGAGTAAATCATGATTTGATCTCCCTTAATTAGGGGTGAGTATTTGGATAATTCGGGCCGAAATTTCACTGTTTGGACCCGGCTCGAATTACCTAAATTTTTTTCATCTTACCTGGCCCGAACTTTTTCTTACCCGAGTTTACCCGACCTGAATTACCCGAAATTTTGTTCGGCTTTACCCGAATTACCCGAAGTTATTTTTTTGATAATTTAAAAAAAAATCCGAAATTTTGTATTTTTATAACCCAATTCAAGTAATTGGATTGGCCCGAAGTTTTTTGGAATTACCCGACCCTAACCCGAAAATAATTCAGGTAATACCCGAATTACCCGAAATTTAAATTTTTTTACCCCAATTAATTTGAGCCGGATCAGATAATCAGGCCGATCCAAATAATACTCACCCCTACCGTCAACTCTTCACAAATGAAATTACCGAGGAAATACCGGGGATGCCAGTTTTAGTGACGTAGGACCTGCTGTTTCCTGGAAGGTGCAGGATCATTCATTACTAGACCCTACATTTTGTACCAACCATGATAGGAGCCACCGAGACATTCCAATCATCTTGGCTGCTTGTTAGCTTGTTTTTATTAGTTTGTTCAGGTGCAATGTTATAATTTAATTAAATGATTAAACAATTAACACGTGGGTTTAATTATAAAAATTATGAATTTACATTTTTATTTAACTTATTTTAATATTCTTTAAAAAATTGATCAATTTTTGATTAATTTTTATTAATGAATAAAATCAAAATATATTAATAATATTCATTTAATAAATTTTCCATAATCATATTTCAAATTATGGTGGTTTTACATAATTTAGAGAGTAATATCTCAAAAAGTAGATGTTATATTAGAGGAAATAGCTCTTAATAATAATCCATGGAACCAATCAAATATAAATAAAATTTTAAAATTGAGCTTAAAAGTTAGACAATTTTAAAATTTTTATAATTAAATCGGTCGAATTGATTGAATTTTTAATCATTACAGATAATGAGTAACATGAATTATTATTATTATTATTATTCAATCATATTATTATTATTATTATTATTGTTATTATTTAATCCATTTTTAAGTATCTAAGTTGAATCATTTTGTTAAATATTGTTGATTAGACTAGAGGAGAAACATTTGACTAAGATAAACCTATTTCAAGCAGCAAAATTAAAAGTCTATAATCCTAAACTAGCGATTTAAAACTACATTACCACAGTTTAATATTGTTTGAAAGTTTCATAATCTTTTGTAATCTGCATGTGAAGCATATGCATGACTGATTGAAAGAAATTATTAACAAGAAGACAAAAGTAGTAATGCTTATCAATGAACCAAGACCAGCTAAGTTTAGGCAACTAAAACAAGTAAAATGGAAAAAGGAGAAGTCGTCCACTTCTTCTCTTCATCATCCAACTCCCAGATTATATAAGCACAAGCCATCGTTGGAGCTTTCATGTCTGAATCTTTTTTCATTTTTCTTGTTTTTTTATCTGCAATATAGTTGATGCAAAATGAGCAACAATCACATCTCCGAACCACCCATTCCCATCTCCGACGACCCTCGAAGCCCTCTTCTCCCAACGAGAGATAAAAACCAACGGCCGTCGTCGAGTATAAGATCATTTATAGCTTCTTGTCTCGCGTTGAAGAATTTTTATGTTCTGCTAGGACCCCTTTTGAGCGCTGTTATATGTTTTCTCGTTAAGTTCGATGCTCCGGTTTCGAGTCGTAACATGTTGGCTGTTCTTGCATGGGTGTTTTCATGGTGGCTTACGGAGGCTGTGCCTGCTCCGATCACGTCCATGACACCTATGTTCCTGTTTCCTCTTTTTGGGATTTGTTCTGCTGATGCTGTTGCGAAATCTTATATGGACGACGTGATTGCTCTTGTTCTTGGGAGTTTCATGCTTGCTCTTGCTGTGGAGCACTATAACATTCACAGGAGATTGGCCTTAAACGTGAGTACATAGTTAGAATGTTTCTCCTTTTTTTTTTTTTTCTTTTTTCCCCCTTTGCTCCAGGCTTCCAGCAGAATTATTCTTCTGTTTAATCTCTGTTTATCTCAAAAGGGTTGGTCATGATGAGGAAGTTCTTCATCTTTCTAGTCTTAACAAATCTGCAACGTTTTAAAAAAGTTTATTTCTTCCAAGTTGATGAAGGAAAAGAGAATTTAGGAGCAGAGCTCTGTTTCTCTCCCTCCCATAATTTTCTTGGACCATTTCCGAATTCCCACCTTTGGACAAAGCAGTTTTGTCATGACACGAGGTTCGCTTTCTTGTTTCTTACACGTGTCTCGTGGCCCATGAAACAGGTAACATTGATGTTCTGTGGAGATCCACTCAATCCACCCCTCCTCCTTCTGGGGATATGCGCCACCACAGTGTTCGTCAGCATGTGGATGCACAACGTGGCGGCGACGGTGATGATGATGCCGGTGGCCACCGGAATCCTCCAGAACCTACCGTCGAGTCTCACGAAGACCAACGTGGTGATTAACAAGTTCTGCAAGGCAGTGGTGCTGGGAGTTGTATACTCTGCAGCTATAGGAGGCATGAGCACACTGACAGGAACTGGTGTTAATCTAATATTGGTGGGGATGTGGAAGAGCTATTTTCCTAAGGCTGATCCGATTAGCTTCAGTCAATGGTCCTTCTTTGCTTTTCCTTTGGCTCTGGTGATCTTCTTTGCTTTGTGGAGTATTCTTTGCTTGATGTATTGCTCAAGAGGCTCAGGAAAGGCCCTCTCTGCTTATCTGGACAAATCCCATCTCAAAAGAGAGCTTGACATGTTAGGTAAGGTACCTAATATTTGGTCACTTTTGTCCATTTCATGTGCAATTGAAGCAATTAACTAGGCTTAGCCTCTGAACTTTCTGATTTTGCTGTATTCAGGTCCTATGGCTTTTGCTGAGAAGATGATTTTAGCTATATTTGGGGTGAGTGACCAAGTACGATATGCTTGATAAGCGATTTTGCTTCTTATGCCTGAATAAATTTCTGCTGCAGATTTTGATTGTTCTATGGATAACAAGAAGCATAACAGATGACATTCCTGGTTGGGGAGCTCTATTCCATGGCCGAGCAGGCGACGGAACGGCCAGTGTGAGTATTGCATTAACCATAACTCCATTTCCCTTGTCACAGTTAGTACAATTCTGCTAAAAAACATTGATCAAATGTAATTCTTGCTTTACAGGTTATGATGGCAACTTTATTGTTCATAATTCCAAACAAGAAGCAAAAGGGTGAGAAACTGATGGACTGGAACAAGTGCAAGAAGCTACCATGGAACATAATACTGCTGCTAGGAGCAGGTTTTGCCATTGCTGATGGTGTCAGGTCCAGTGGCCTAGCTGATGTACTGTCAAAATCCTTGGACTTCTTAGAAGAGGCACCATACTTAGCCATTGCACCTATGGTATGCCTCATAAGTGCCACCGTTACCGAATTCATTGCATCAAACAATGCCACCACAACCCTTCTGGTTCCTTTACTCATCCAAATAGCCAAAACCATGCATCTTCACCCGCTGCTCCTCATGGTTCCTGGAGCAATTGGGGCACAACTCGCATTCGTTCTTCCGACCGGAACACCTTCGAACTTAGTTGGATTCAGCACGGGGCATATTGAGATCATAGACATGATCAAGACTGGACTACCCCTGAAGATTGCTGCCATAATTGCTCTTTCTATTCTAATGCCTACACTAGGTAAACTAATCAATCAATCAATACCCTTCTTCCATTACACCTGCCTTTAATTGTTTTTGATATGTGACTGCAATATATTTGATGTATAATTTGCAGGAGCCTTTGTTTTTGTGTCGAATCGAGTACTCTGAACTGCAACAACGTACTCTCTAGATATAGGATAGAATTCTGCATACAATATGTACAGCTTCTACGGAGAGTAGATAAGACAATCTTACAGAAAATGCAGTTTCCTCTGTTTTTTCCTTGGTTTAATCAGATCTCCATCTTCACGAGCATGGAGGATCTGTGCCATTCGAGCTAAAGCTCAATAGCAATGCAGTTCACTCTATTTGATATTGCTTTTCAAACATTATTTTTCACAATTTTTTTCATTTTGATGTTAATATTATTAATTTATTAAGTGCTTATTAGATAAATTTTGGAATGTATTTTATAATTTTTCTGTAATGAGCCTTTTCTTGATCCCTCGTGGCTTTGATGTTTCAATAAAATATAAACAAATTTAATCCTACCTTCCTCAAATGGCAACTAGACCCTCTATCACGTTACCTACTTGTAAATACACCACCTGTAATTTTATGGGCCGTTTGGTGATATTTCTATTTTTTTTTGTTATAGTTTTCAATTTTCGTTTTCAGTTTTTTGTTTATGTTTTATTTCAAATAAAAAAATATTTAGGTGTTGATGTTAATATGGTTATATTTTTATCACTGATAATATTTACATATTAGATAAAACTTAAAGATAAATTATTTTTAATTAAATAAAGTTATTTAATCTCTTATATAATATTTATTAACAAATTATTAACAAAATCATGTTACTTTAATAAATTAAATAATTTAAAATCAGAATTTTATTTATAAATTAATGTTTATTGGAAATATATTTTAATTATTAAATCAAATTTTATTTGAATATTTATATATTTTAAA
>JANTNU010000003.1:3840349-3850407 GCA_024752395.1 Erythroxylum havanense
TGGTGTCTTTTATCATAAGGTTTACGTTGACACCTGTTAGGTTAGTAAAAACTTAATATCTGTTGAACTACTAAATCTGGTGCCAAAAACCTGAAGTTTGGTTTACTTCATCAATGCAGGAAACAAGCAAAAGCATCCAGATAGAAGCATTTCATGTTTTCAAGGTACCCTTTTCATGCATGCTCACTTTGACTTGATCTACTGTAGTTGTTTTCTATTGTGCATTCGTGCTCTGTACTTATGCTTCCCTTTCTACAGCTCTTTGCTGCTAATCAAAACAAACCTCCCGACATTGTGAGCATACTTGTTGCAAATAGAAGCAAGCTTCTCCGGTTATTTGCTGATTTCAAAACCGAGAAAGGTACTTGAGAAATATTCACTTGTATAAATCGAATTGCTAGTTTTTCTTTTCGAGTTTTACAGTACAGGTCATGTTGACATTTGTTTTACATGGTTATGTGCAGAGGATGAACAATTTGAAGCAGATAAAGCTCAAGTTGTGAAAGAAATAGCTGCTCTTGAACCTAGAGACCACCCGTGATTCATGTTGGTGACCTGTTGTAATCAGTGAATCGCATGGTTGACATGACACAATCCTGGCACAATTTATATTCAACGAAGCCAATTATCTTCTTCCCCTTTAACTATTTTTGGTCTTTGTTCTTCAAGTACATGAATAAAGGTAGATGAATTCGTGCATTGTTTGGTCACTCCGTTATCTTTTGAGTGATTGACCAAGCCCTTGTAAAAACATGTCCATACTCTTTCCTATGAATTTCCCTTTGCCTCTGTTGGGTATATCTTATGTTAAACATCAACTTGTAGAGATTATTGGGTATTTAATTTATCCTAAGTAGGCTTGGCAATGGACCCTTTAGCCCAAAGCTTACACTTCTGATTAAGTTTGAATTAAGTCTAATTATTTCTTAATCAATAATTTAAAATAATATTATTTTACTCAAAATGATATCAATTTATTTAACATATTCAGTTTAAAGTCTAAAGTTTGAAAATTTTAAAAAATCAAATTTAATATAAACTTTGGTCAACTTATATCAAATTTGTTGAATTGGGCAAACTTTCTCTAACACTAATCTTAAAAAAAAGCAATATTAGTGAAGACGAAGAATGCGAAATCGGTGCAGAAGAGAGAATATTATGTGAAAAAATATTTTAAAATAAATGAAAACCTATTTTAAGAAATTATGAAAATATAAAAATCGTAAAATAGTTGCTGGTTATTTATTTTTAAAAATGAAATATACAAATATATTTAACCAAACACGATTTTAAGAGTCATTTTTAAATTTACAAAAATCACAATAAAAATTTAAAAGAACGAAAACAAACAATTCTTTAACAAATACTCAAAAAATAAAATATTTTTATTTTTGGATGATATTAATTATTTTTATTAAATACACATTTTTTATTATCAAGTTAGTTTCATTTGGATGGTTCAAGCTCAAACCCCTCTTTCCTAGGCCAGACAAAATTAGAGAAGACGTACCAAATTAGGAAGATTCGTAACAACGTACCAAATCGTCTCCAGGTAGGCAGGAAATAGGTACACTTTTGTCCTGGTAGACAGTCTGTTCCAGAGCATATACCCTGTACATTGGCATATTCCCATTCACTTATTCTGAAATCTGATTGATTAAAATATTAAAATTAAATTAGTACAGTTAATTTACCTGTTAAAAATTTAAACTATTTTATTTTTAATTTAATTTTTCAAAATTTTGATTTAATTTATTTTAATATTTTTTAGTTAAAAATTGATGTTATCGGTCAATTTTTTATAAATTAATTAATTTTTATAAACTAAAATCAATAAATAAATTTTTATTTAATATTTTTTCAATTAAACTTTAATTTTTTCATAATAAGAATAGGTTTCTTTAATAATATTTTAAATTATTTAATTTTATTCAATCTTTAATTAATTTTATGACTAGAATTGAACTATTTTAATTTTAAATTTTTTGTTAGTTTAACTTTTGTTATTTTCAATGTTAAAAAACGCTCCCTTATTTCTATATATTTATAGGATAAAAACATTTGGAATTGGCTTATTTTTGTACATAACTTCATATTTTACTTCCTTTGACAATAATTCCATTTTGTAATATAAGGAGCCATTACTCTTTTATGCATGTATAATATGCTTGTGTATCATATTTTTTTAATTGAGCATGTCGTAAATGACTTATTTAGTAAAAAGATATTATATTAGTATAATTTGTAAAATATTGCGTCATTATTAATTGACTATACAAATAATAGAAAAAAAAATCAAATTATAAACTGAAGCCAGTTTGGGTTCTTCACGTTCTGCAACGTGAGGGAGTCACTGAACCATTTATAAACGGAAGCCACGTTCACAGCCTTTCATTGTCACTCACTCATAATCCAAGTTTCATTTTTCTTCTTCACTCTCTTCTTCGCTTGTTCGAGTATTATTGATAATGGAAGAGACGGGTATGATCCCATTAGTCTCACTTGCTCATTATTACTATTATTTTTTTCACTTTGTATTTTCATTTCGATATCTGGAATCCTGGTTCTGTGTGGATTGGCTTTTGATTTCCTTGTTGGGTTCTCTTCAGATTCACTTTTAGAGTTCCTTGAAACCGCTATAGATGCAGCCAAGGGAGCCGGAGAGGTGAAAAAGATTTCTTTTCCATCATTCCATTTGGTTTGCTTGATTTTCTTTTTTGAACTTGTTTATTCTTTGTTCTTTTTCTTTTGACTCACAGATAATCCGTAATGGGTTTTACCAGACTAAACATGTGGAGCATAAAGGACAGGTATTTTCTTTTTGTCTTTATATTTTCCTTTTGCTTCCTACTATATAATAGTCAGAACTCAGAAATTCCTTTGGTATTTGCACACACTAGCATCAATGTCAAGGTAGTAAATCAGTTTATGTATTAATGCTTTTCTTTTTCGTGATTGCTAGGTGGATTTAGTTACAGAAACTGATAGGGCTTGTGAAGATCTAGTTTTCAATTTTCTCAAGGAACGTCATCCAACACATAAGGTTGAGTCTTCTAATATGAATTCCTTTCTTCTGTATGTAGCTGAGAAAACCGATTGCTGCTCATTGTTGAGTTTGCTGCACCCGAATGTTTGTGGATTCTCTTATTATTCTCTTGTTTATGATTAACTTTTGTTTCAGTTCATTGGGGAAGAAACTACTGCTGCCTATGGTGCCACTGAGCTGACTGATGAACCAACATGGATCGTTGATCCTCTTGATGGGACTACCAACTTCGTTCATGGGTACATGGCATGTGGTTGTTTGATGTTGTCTTGCTGTTTACATGTCCATCTTAATTGTAATTCAGATAACGTATTTGGTTCTAGGTTCCCATTTGTATGCATCTCTATTGGCCTTACAATTGGCAAGATTCCCAAAGTAGGTGTTGTTTACAACCCAATAATGGACGAGGTGAGGAGTTTTATACTTAAATATGTAAAGCAGAATGTTCTGTTTCCTTCCTAAGAGTAAAAAAAAAAACACGTATCCAGTTTATTATGCTTGCCCTTTTTTCAATGGCAAAAATGTTTACCTCTGCACAATTTATATGCTTCACTGCATGCGTGATGTTCTGCTGTTTTCTTTCAACTCCTTGCTTTTTAAACATTATTGTCATCAGGGAGCAATTATTCAGATAAACTTGCTGCCGATTATCATACATTACTTTCCTGTAATTTAGAGATGAATATTGATCTTGTTGATTTAATAGTACTGTGTAATGAATGCTTCAATTTGTTAGGATGTTAAATTATGTTGAATATTAAAGTGCTTTACAGAGAGACGTATTAAGATTCACATGCATCACTAATTCAATAATTTATTGTAGCTTTTTACTAGCATCCATGGAAAAGGTGCTTTTTTGAATGGTAATCCAATAAAAGGTAAGCCAATTAGTTTACTGTTGTTGCTCCCTACTGGTGATGCAATTGTTGTGCATTCTCTCCATAAAACTTAAGCATTTGCTTTCTCATTGTATGATTACAGTATCATCCCAAACTGAGCTTCTGAAGTCTCTTCTTGCAACAGAGGTATGCATTTTAGCTTCATTTACTTCATTCTTGCAGTGATTGCAGATTTTGGAGTAATGTGTCTGTATGAGAGTTCTGTTGACAAGACCAAAGTGATGTGAGATATAATAAATTACTGAAGGAATCTTCTATGGTAACTAAATGATTAGTTGCTTATAATCTTAAGATGAAGCCTAGATGAAGTTTTAGTAGTAACAGCACTGACCATGATAAATGCAACTTTCTTCTAATGCAAAGTTTTCTATGATACTAAGTTGCTGATTATAGCCTACTAATCCTACTCTCTCTGGTGTTTTTCTTTACCTCAATAAAATATTCGATCCTGCTCCTTCTATCTTGTGTCATTTATTTTAGATCTGTCATCTAATTCTCAAACACTCTCTTATGATTCCATCACTCTCTTAGGCATACGGACTAGGTCGTTCTCCTAAATCCAAATTCTAATTTATCTTCGTACATCTGATGCTCTCCCGTTTTGTCTTTGTTATGGTTAACAAAGCATTCAGTCAATCAATTTAGCTGCACAACTATAGCACCTGCATTTGAGAAATGCACATGTTCTTTCTATGTACATATCGAGTTTGATATGTTGCATAATTGACATATTTTTTCAGTATTGCGACTAGGATTTTTTTTCTGTTAATTCTGTTTCTTTTTGCTCCTTCACCTTAAAATTCATATAGAGTCCTTCATGCTTTACGTAGAATCTATCACCCTCCTTTTGTCCTTCATACAATAATGATGAGAACCTGTTTAATCAATATTCTACGAAGTACAGGTTGGAACAAAACGTGATAAGCCAACTGTGGATGCTACTACAAGTCGAATTAACTCTTTGCTTTTTAAGGTGAAACCAAAACATCCCAGTTAATTTTATCTGCTTGTGAAAATGCATTGGCAATCTGCTAATTTCATATCAATTGCTGTTCTCAGGTGAGATCCCTCAGGATGAGTGGCTCTTGTGCATTGAATCTTTGTGGAATTGCATCAGGGAGGCTTGATTTATTTTATGAAACTGGATATGGGGGCCCATGGTATGTTTTAACAATTTATTTCACAAAAAACTGATGTGGCAAGTCGTGATGTGATTGATGTGACTAACATATTAATGGTCGATCATTTCCATGATCAGGGATGTAGCTGCTGGTGCTCTGATTGTCACAGAAGCTGGAGGACTTGTTTATGATCCGTAAGTAGCAAACTTTATTACATACAAAAGTGTGATGTTAGGGAAGGCTACAATCAGTCCACACCAGTAACCTAGAATTACTTGTGTCATTTGATATGCAACTTGAATTGGCTCTTCCTTTGAAGTTGAAAGATGTACGCTTTTGTTGATCATGAGAATACTATAATATTTTGACATGACATTACTTGCATGGATTTTCTTAGCTATTGAAAAATTAAGATTTGGTGTTGGATGGTTTCGATCAGATCTGGTAAAGATTTTGACATCACATCGCAAAGAGTTGCAGCTTCAAACCCACAGTTGAAGGATGCATTTATCGAGGCTTTGCAGCAGGCAGAATGAAGCAAGTAGGATTCCATGAAATTACAGACAAATACATATTTGTTAAAGATGACAGTTCTTCCTGGTCATTCTGGGCACCTAATTCTGCGCTTATTTGTTACTTGTTGACTGTTACAAGAAATGAAGATAATTATATTTTTGGTTCATTCTTCAATTGTTTTTCTGCGCCAAACTTATGTGAAACAGTTCAGTGTAAATCGGGATCGAACATAGAATTTGTCAAGCAAACAATGAAAAAACATGGGACTAAACGTATCTGAACAAGAAACAGATATATAGAGTATGATAAGAGTTGGAAGATATCCATGTTTAGATACAACCTCCTATAGCTAGCCACACTGTAAAAGAATCACATCAAAATCCTGGCCTCCATTAGGCAAATACTGCTGAAAGTTGCATACAATACAAGAGAAGGGAAGAGCACTGAGAAAGGGAAGAGCCGTGTCAAATACAGGCCATCATCTACACCTCTGGCTCTGGATTATGACCATTTGATCCATTAGTGTTAGGAGGCATCTTTGTTTCACCTTCCGATCTTTTCCTTTTGAGCACAATGTACCAGGTATACCCTTCCAACCACAGAGCGTTGAGAGCCAAGGCGGCGATGACTCCCATGTAGGCATACTTCCATTTCTTTTCTGGTTGTAGAATGTCGATTCCTTTGAATACGTTGATAATGCTGAGGATGATGACCGCGTATCCAACAGATTGGTGGTATAAGTTCCAGTAGAATCTGTACTTGTGATCGGGTTTTGGCCTTAGAAGCAAAGCAAACACCTGGATTGAAGGAAAAGCAAGCGATATCTGTTTAGTAAACCCAACACAACTTAGAATAGGAACAGTATCGGAAAAATCAGGAATTTGTGATATACCTGAAGTGTTCCAAGGGCGAATAGGATGATCCCAATTGTTCTGTGAGCAATATATGCAACACCAGCAGATTCACTTCCCAGTTTGATACCCGTGGCCCATCCAGCGACCCCGACAATGTAGGCTGTGGACTGGCAACTCACATGAAGGTAAAACCATGCAGGATTTGCAGATTTGAACACCTTCAAGTATCTTGCTATTAGAGCACCAAGTGGCATCATAATACCCCAGCTCACCGCATTTAGAATCCCGTGAACCTGAGAATATTTTATCAGATGATCATTAGAAATTAGAAAAAGCAAAGCAGAGATCACAAATAAATGGTAAAAACATTGATAGCAAGTACTTACATTCTTCTTCCTAAGCTTGCCTTTACCGACGGGGTTAGTTCGAACCTCGCCTGAGAGAAAGTTGACAGTCCCCACGGATTGCATATTAGCCTCACTCATAGCATGCATCTGAGGAGTACCACCGGAAACCAAACCATCCTGCCAAACATGGGTCACATTACTAGCACCGCCAATGCTTGAAAGTCCCAGAGTAGCAAATATGGTAATCTCGTTATCAGCATAAGTAGCCGATAAATTCGAGACATCAAAACTAAGTTTCCCTTCTGACATCTGAGTCCGATAGTTGTCGATAGGCGACGTATAAGCCTTCATGGTCCCATCAGGTTGCTGGTATGCAATAAGTGCTTGTGATCCCACCATGCCGGTTGCGTTAGGATTTATAGCCCATGCAACCCAGTTGGAGGAAGAGACTCCTGTGTGCCTGTAGGCTATCTGCAGAGTGCTTGATGAAGAGTTGTAACTCCAATGAAGAAACGAGTTTAGATAAGGAAGATCATTGCATGCGCTGAAGACCTGGTTGCTTCTGAAGGTATAGGTAGAACAATTCTGAGCAGATGATGAGAGTGTCAAACAGAAGAGAAAAGAGAGAGTTAATACAACTTTCAGTGTTGAAGCCATGGATGAATATGACCCAAGAATGCAAAACTAGAGGAAAGAAAGGTTACAGGGAAAGAAAGTAATGGCATGGACATATTTATAGAGATAGGTTCGATCATCCCACTCCTAATAGGTTATCAATTCCTAATTAATATTAATTACCGATTCCTAGTTACCAAAGAATTTCGAGTCAATAATGAATTCCTAATTAACAATAAATTCCTAACTGATAATGAATTACCTAATTAATTATAAATGCCGTATTAAATAAATAATTTTAATTATTATATCTTATTAAAAATTTAAAACATTTAAAATTTTAAATTTTGCATAAAAATATTAATTTTAAGTAACAGACTCTTGCCAAATTTAGATATTATGTTAAATATTAATTATTCAAATTAGGTTTTAATTATTTAAAATTCAATCAAATTATAATTAACTAATCTCATTTTAATGGATTGTTGGGAAGTCGGATTCCTCTGTATCCTTTTCCGACACGGACAGTAATTGATATTTTGTACTTTTAATTAGAAACCTTAAAATAAACTAACCCGGTTGGATTAAGAATCCTTATCAGATGGGTATTTAATACCCAAAACATGAATAGAGATTAGTACGATAAAGATATCTCATAATCAATAACTTAAGCAAAAGAAATCCTAAATTCTAAATCCTAAATTAATACCATCAATCAAAATTCTAATATTGATGTGTCTTTGTTTTAATAATTCTAAAAATGTTAATATTATGAACTGTTTAAAATTAACGTATAAATCTTTAATAATAATTTAATTAATTAATCAGTTTTTATTAAAGTAAATTAGATGGTAAAATTGAGAGATTAAATTTTTTAAAAAATATTTTATTTAATAAAATTATTAAATAAATCTTGTTTTTTAAATTGAGTATAAATTATTATAAAAATTTTAATTTTAAATTTAGTATATTTATTTATGTTGGGCTCATGCTTATAGAAATGTTCCCAGTCTAATTTTGGGCAAGCCCAACTGGATCCCGATAACTACAATGTTCTGGTCATGGGAATGGGTTCACTTTAGGCCAAGTTGGGCCTACGGTACACATACCTGAAATGAAAGTTCATAATAGTTTATCTTAATATCTTTTTGTTTTTAAAAACAGGCATACCCACAGTTGATATCTTTAAGTGTGTATTGAGTAAATTTTCGTATTGACGCAATAGCTTATAAATTACACTAATTAGATACATCATATTAGGCAAGTCTTATATGACAAGTTCGATCCTCGTACCTCCTACTTCACTAATTCGACCATCTTTTAGGGACTCTCTTATAAGTATTTATCAAATAAAATTATTAAAACATGAATAATTTACAAATTTGTTTGAATAAACTACTTTACAATTTAAATAATCACCAGACTTCAAAACTTTATTTTTATTATTATTTTGTTATTTTAATATGCACACACACACACATTATATATATATATACTTTTTTTATTTTCTATAGGTCTATTAAAAACTATTTTTTAGTGGTTAAAAACAAAATTACATATTATTAAATTTCTCAATATCTGCCTAAGTTTTGGATGAATTTTTTTTATTAATCAAAAAATAATAGTACAAATCACGCAACTAGTCTAAAAAAACCAATCTCAATTATATTTTCGATTAGGATCGAGAGATACCGAATGAGTCGTTTCAAAAAGTGGATGATTTTTTTTTAATTACATTAGGTATCCCAATTTAGTCGAACTAATCCTAAGCCCCTATGACTCCATCCCAAGAGCTTAGAGGATATAAATCTGGAACTCCAATATTTCTCAAATTCCTACGTAACCTGTATACTTTTGCGTACAAGGAGTCTTCATATACTTGATTGTTCAGCTTGATGATCGATCACCGACTTTCCCTTTATTCAGTATCAGATTTTCATCAACCCCAGGTTTTCGAGCAGCTTCAACTCTCACACTATTGCTGAAAATAAGACATTCATAATTAATTTGATTAAGAAGTTATGCCCAAAAAATCAGAAGATTATTAATAAGAATATGACATTTTTTCTCCTTTAGTGTGATTCGATCTCAAGACCCTCAAGAGTGAATGAATTATTATTGTTGTCGAGGTGGAAGAGAAAGCTGTAACTTTCTCGTTTATCCCATCATAAAGAGAAGAAAAAGTAAAAGGTATGAGTTGAAGCTGGAAAATGTAGCCACAGGGTTCGGTGCCAAATGTCGATCTTAAAAATGCTCAACAGAAAGTGACGTGTTGTTCAATGTTCGCCACTAACTAATACTATTATGTGGCTCCTCTGTTCCAAAAAGCATTAGCCTATCCTACCACCGTTGTGGAATCTCTCCGCTCCTACTAAAGTTACCAGAAACTTCAATACTATTCTTCTGCCATTGGGTCAAGAATGACGAATATGTTTGTTTCGTTTATCCAAATAAGGAAGAATGTCGCTTTGCATGTTTTTAGACAGGTTGCTTTTGCCAGCGTTCACGATTGATTACATATCTGTTTTTCTATTGTATGATTTTATTTTATTTTATTTTCAATAAAAAACTTATAGATGAATTATATTTAATCAAATAAACTTATGTTAACCTCTTGGATAATATTTATTAACAAATTATTAAATATTTGGATTGAATTG
>JANTNU010000003.1:3886166-3905570 GCA_024752395.1 Erythroxylum havanense
ATGGTTTTCCGTATTTGTTCTGGTTCGAATTGATTATATGATTTTGAAGATACTGACTACTCTCGTTCTTTATAATGCTGTTGTGGTGTTGTTATTCTACTTGTGTTTACGATAGTATATTCCATAAGGGGGTTTGTGAGCAAATTGTGAGGGCTCGAGTTTACAGCTACAGGTTCGGTATTCTTTCGGTCGTAATGATAACTTTGTTTACTTGGAACCTTCTTTTGACTTTAAAGGCTGTTTTGGGTGTACTTTTTCACATGCCGACATAGCTTTAAGTTGAGTTTCATATTTTAATATTACCTTTTAAGTTCGAAAGTCTGATTCTGTAGTATCGGGTTATGCAGTGTGTATATCTAGCGAAGTTGTCTAAGTTGGGGAGATTTTAACTGGGGTCTTTGCATTGAATGAAAATTTATGGTTGACTTTTAAAAAAAAAAAGTTTAGCTCACCAGAAACTGAAATAGAAATAAGGTCAACCCATTTGGATGGATAAAATCATTCTTAGCATGAGTACAGGTTGATCATCTGCTACAGTTGTTTCATGTCCAATCTTTGTCATATGGGCTTTTCTTTTTACCATTCATTGAAGTATATTTCCTTCTATTACTGTGGATTAGGCATTGGTGCTTGGTGTAGTCTTGGTGATTGCAAGTTAGTGCTTACAGAAGATAGATCTTATAGACTAGACGGATAAATTTGTAACACAGATTCTAGAGCTCAACCTAGTGCATGCATCGTGTAGATGAGCACGGTTATTGAATGCATCAAACTTTGTTCATTACATATTACTTTGAGTACGGACTTAGGACACATGCTATCCTGTGGTTAAAGTAATTTAAAGAGAAAACCCTAATCTTTAAAATTCTTCAAAAAATTTTATCGACAACTTTTTATAGCTTGAGTTGCATGGGTTGAAATTTGCAAAAATGGGTCTATGGTCAAATTTTTATTGTTCATCTATAGGGAACACAATTGAAGACATAAAAATGAAGAAAAAGAAACGAACAGGAGGAAAGACAAGTGATATTCTTGTTGTTGAAGTATCCCAAGGCTTGCCGAGGAGGAAAATTAGGCCCTTAGTATTATCCTGGGCAATGGGGAAAATTGTTACATTTTCTCTTTTGATGAAATTATATCTTCTATTGTTCTTTTGTAAATTTGCTCTATCCTAGGTCATAAGATATGGAACATAAAGAAGCTTAGACTTTCTGGTTTGTGATTGCTTTTAATATGGATTTTTTACGTGAAGCTCCAAGGTTTTCTTATCTAACGATATTGATGACTTTCATCTTAGCAGGTTGATTTAAAAAGATCCAAATGAGAAGTGGTAGTATGATTCTGAGTCATAGGAGACAGTCAAATCAGAATCAGACAAGGGATTGAGGTTTCCCTTCTTGCTTTGAAGAGATTAACAGGTTTTAAGCATATATTTGAGTTATTCTTTTCCGCAAGATAGCATTGGAGCAGATTTGTTGCTGTTAGATGTTATGAAATTTCACTTGTTAGTTTACATGTTTATTGTCATTTGTCTAAACTTATAAGCTAGCAATGTAGTTAGTTTACAATATATGGGATAATTTTATCTTGTTAGCTGGTAGCGGATTGATGAAATTAATTTTAAGATTCCAAGATCTTCCTACGTTGCTGTCAGAGGTCTTGAAGCTCATTAATGTGGGCCACAGTGGGTTTTGTGTAGAAAATTATGTGGGGGTTGCGCAAATTGCAGGAAACCCTGGATGGCTATGGCACTGAAGTTTCTATTCTTCTTTTGGCCCTTCACAACTTTATTGTATGAAGATAGTTGTTTGTTGGACACTATCTTCCCTGTAAAGTTTCTGGACTGCAGCTTTTTTCTTTTGTATGCCTTTCTTACATTTCAAGTTTGCTATTTCTTCTGCATTTAGTCTTGTTTATTCTTATCCCGCTTCTTTATCTTGGTCAGGGAAGAATTTGATACTTTGTAGATTCCCATTGAGTATTTCTAATCAGCCATCAGTAATATGCTTTTATAGAGTGACAACTCTGTGAAGGTTAGAAGATGGCTTTTCATTCTGAGGAGGAAAAAACAGAGGACTACCTATTCAAGATTGTTTTAGTTGGTGATTCAGCCGTTGGAAAATCAAATTTGCTTGCAAGATTTGCCAGGAATGAGTTCTATCCCAACTCAAAATCAACAATAGGAGTAGAGTTCCAAACTCAAAAGTTGGATATTAATGGGAAGGAAATCAAAGCTCAGATCTGGGACACAGCAGGTCAGGAGCGGTTCAGGGCTGTTACTTCTGCATATTATAGAGGTGCGGTGGGAGCTCTTCTGGTCTATGACATCAGTAGACGCCAGACTTTTGATAGCATTGGCAGATGGCTTAATGAACTTCATAGTAAGACTGAAATTCCACTTTGTTAACTTGTAGACCTTCCATTTTCATTTTCCTTAACATGTCACATACTTCTCTTTGAGTATATTTACACCATGCTTCAATGATGTAATTTAGACCTATGACTTTTAAAAGATTTACTCAACAATTATTTTATTACCTTTTCCCGTTTCCATTGACCAGCTCACTCTGACATGAACGTCGTAACAATACTTGTCGGCAATAAGTCTGATCTCAAGGATGCCAGAGAGGTACCAACAGCAGAAGGCAAGGCCTTGGCAGAGGCACAGGGTTTGTTCTTCATAGAAACTTCGGCTCTTGATTCCTCCAATGTGGTTACTGCATTTCAGACAGTCGTTAAGGAGATCTATAACATATTAAGCCGGAAAGTTATGTCATCTCAAGAACTCAAGAAACAAGAAGCCCCCGAGATGGGGGTAGGGAAAACCGTGGTTTTACAGGGAGAAGGTGGAGGAGAAGGTAACGAAGAAGCAAAAACAGAAGCTAAAGCAGGGGGTTGTTGTTCATCTTAAAGCCATAGAATAGTAAAACGCAGGCGTACATCTTTTGCATGTTTTCCCTGTCTGAAACTGCCAATCATTCCTTGTTCTACATTGTCAGTTCCTCGATTCTGTCCTAGATAGAGATGGTTTGATTGAGTAGAGAATTGTGTAAATGACCTGAAATGGTTGAAAAGAACAACTCTGTTTAAAATTAAGGTTCGTTCACTGTATGTCTGTTGTACCATCCACGAGGAAAGGGAAAAAGCTTGTAGTATATCTACCTATCATTGAGTCATTGTTCTAAACCACAAGCCTCTCCTTGTCCATGCCTAATGATTTCTGAATTAAGGGCATTGTGTGTGTTTCTTTCTGAGTGTTGATCATGTTCCATGTCCATAAATAGCAAGAATTCTGTGGAGATGTAGGATATGAAGTGAGATGTAGTCCAAATTACGCTAAAAGCAAAAGGACCATTGGATGGTCAAGCTCTACATGATTTGGCTTTAATCTGTAACTAATAATATTTATCAAATAAAGAACATTAATGTTAAAAATGTTTTTAAATATTTTTTATTTTTAAATATAATTAATAATTGAAATTTTAATTATATAAAATGTGATAAATTATTTAAAACAACAATATACCAATATCAAAATTCATATAATTTTAGTATGGTATTCTCAATTTTATTTTTTTACCTTGATTTATATAATCATGTTAATAATTAAGCAAAGTTAAAAGTAATGGACTCTCACTAAACTAAAAAATAAAATGGATTAATTTTCCTTTTTAAATAAATTTTAACTCAAAATATATTAAAGGGCAATTTTTTTTTTTGAAGAGAGTCATCAATTATATTCAGTCTTATCTTTACAGCTTACAAAAAAGCTATTTATCATAGCCGTTTTTAATATTTTATAGACCTTGAATAAAGTTAAAAAATTCTTTTTTTGTTTATTTTTAGATTGTCATATAGAATAAAAATAAATAAAATATACATCATTTTTGTTATTCTTTGTAAAGTTGAGAGTATGTCTTATTTTATTTCATTTTATTTTTATTCTAATAAAAATAAATCTTATTTTATATAGCCACTCGACCTTTATGCAGGACCTTTATCCAGGATCCTCCTATTTATATGAGTCGAACTTGTGACTTTTTAAGTAAAAATAAAAAAATTTACCAACCATCTGCGAAGGATCAAACTGCCGTTTTCACTGAATTATATTCTTTATTTAATTAGGCCCTACCTACATGTCTCCTAGCGAGTCCAAATCATAGATGGCACCTAGAAACGTCAATTTAGGGAAAAACAGAGGAGGATTCCTCTTCAGTATAGGAAATGGCGACCAAATAAATAAATAAATAAATAGTGATGATGATTCCCATTTTTAGATGTTGCCATGAAAGTGACCTTGAAAGCTCCGTGTATTAATTCCTTGAGCACCCCCACACGTTCATGACTTGCATGCACGTTTTGGTTTCTTTTCCCACATTACTCCTCCACGCATTGGAATGAACGACATATTTGTCTCCTTTCATCAAGTAAAACGAGATTTCATTTCGTTTTAACCCAACTTGATAGTATATAATTTAGTAGTTACAGTCATCCTCCTTTCAGTTCTTTGACTTTAATGATTAGTGGATACGAGTCAAATTATGCTCTAATAAACTCTTAATCATCGGTGATTAGCGAGTAATTAATACTCGACAGAACAAAAACAATGTGCGTGTCTGCACATGTAACAGCTCAGCCCTGCGATGAACTGCACCTTAAGTAGGGTGGGGATCACATCGAACATGAAAGCCGACCGGCTAAGCTTTAGATTTGCCTACCAGCAATGGCGGTTGTCTGATAAGAATTCAATTCATGTCAAATCAGAGTTTTAAGACATGAGTTGATAAGATCAGACGATGGAATGAGTAAATAATATTCCACTTCCAATGTTTCATGCTGCTTTTAACAAACAGAACAGATCACTGGTTTGGTCGAGAAAGAGTTTCGTTGAAGATTGATGTTTAAGATGATTGTGTTCGGTCCTCTTCTTACCTAGAAATGTTATTGAAACTGGTGTTAGGTTATTTAGTTGCTTATTTAAAAGATAAAAGTATATTTTCATCCTTATCCTATCCTACCCAAATTTAAATAATAATGTCAAAATAAACATTTTTGTTATAAGTATAAATGTTTTAAAAATTAAATTAAAAAATTAAAAATTAAAGATTCAATTTGTTGGGTCCGAACCAGAAGCTTTCTTCTACTTGTGGTTAGTTGTGTTCGGTTTTGGGTCTTCCATGTTTATATGGGTCTGAATGTTGGACCTCGGAGACGGGGTCCAACACAATTATTATTACACTGCCTATATCAAGCAAAAATTGAAAAAAAAAAGAAAAGAATAAAAACAAGATTGAAGAAAAATTATTGAAAATTTAAAATTTAATAAAAAAATAGATTAATAAATAAAAATTAACGAACTTATTCTAATTTATAAAAAAGATTATTTTTAGTAAAATAAGTTATTAAAATAAACTAAAAAAATAATTTAGTTCAAAAATTTTGTAAATGAACTGATTAAATATAATTTATAAAAACGATTAATTTTTAATAAGAGAAGTTACTAAAATAAATTTAACCTAAAAATAATAAGTTCAAAAATTTGATAATTGAATCAATTAAATATAATTTATAAAAACAATTACTTTTAATATTAAAATAAATTTAATATAAAAAGTAACCACTTCAAAAAATTTATAATTAAACCGATTAAATCTAACTTATAAATACGATTAGTTTCTAATAAGGGAAGTTATTAAAAAAGCCTTAACCTAAAAAAATAATAAGTTTGAAATTTTTATAATTCAATCGATTTAATTTTTTAATCATTAATAAATAATTTACTATTACACACTTATTTTTTTTGGGTGTAAAATGCTTACTTCCCATGTAAGTTTAAATAAAATGATACACGAATACATTAAAATATTTAAATTAAATTACTATATAATATTTAAGTTAAATTTAAATTTCGATAAAAATATAAAAAAATAAACGTCTAACTTTTACCTTATATTTTCTTCCATTTCATTACATCTACCATTCATTACACACATTCACCAGAGTGCTTTAACATACACATTCACCAGAGTGCTTTAACATACTTTTGACAAGAACCAGAAAGCTTGGTAGATCAAACTGCAGGAAGAAGTTGAAAAATGTAAACACAAAAACCTATTTTTAAGGTTTGTTTTGTATCACATTGTGTCACCAAGGTACATAAGACAGTAACTCTGCGTATACCCACAAATCTGATTTTACATCTTAAATGAAATTCCAAGAAAACCTATAACAGTAAAACCTCAAACCCAAACCTTTTATGGAATTCCTTGTGACTGCTCTCTATGACAAATTCATCAAAAAAGAAGAAAAAAAAAACGAAAACAGGCAAGTCGATTAGCCTAATCACGTCTTCGTACAAACTAAAACATCTGGATCAGGAAATTATATGGGATTCACATCATCAGAAAGCTTCAACTACGATACCTTTATTGACAGTCACTTATCATCCTACGCAGCAATTCCTGAAACAAAGAAAGACCTCAAGCCTGTAAGGTAAAGAATGATCAGAACGAAATGTTCCAGGATGAAAGCAAAATAATGAGGCAAAGAGCACGGATTTAGAATCTCATATACTTAAGTTCCACATGTTAATGTCAAGAACGCGTTTTCTTAAGTTACTGTGATAATTAACAAGCGTAAGCAATCAAATATATCAAGTCTCAAGGCATTGCTAAGCAATCTGGCAACTAAATGGCTTTTGTTCATTAGATGGTAACTAGCAAAGCTTTCCCGCAACGTGAAGTCGGGAAGTGTCTAATGATATGACGGCTGGCAAACGGCTGCCAGTTGATGCTGAATATGTGCATGGAATCATGAATGACCAAGACAAATAACTGAATAACTAAAATTTTGACTTCAAAAATAGAACAAGATACTGTTAGCCATTCAAGTGCAAGAGATCATTTTCCTTCATGTTATGACCGCAACTTCATCAGTTCAAATTCTTCATACTTAGCTTTATATGAGTGTCCAAAAAAAAGACAAATTTTGAAAAGGGAAAAGAGTACAAAGATTTTAAGAGTTGGTAATCGTAGCAGAATTTACTTACCACTATCTGATTGTCTATTGGCAACACTATAACCACCAACATTACCGGTAGAGTTTCTTTTCATAACATCTGCATTTCCAAGCCCAAAGCCAAATGAGGCAGATCGATCTATCTCGGGTGAAGATCTCCAAGTTGGATCTCCATAGAATGAACCATTGTCTTCAAATTCTGTGTAAGCTCTGTCATAACCACCAGCATTTAAAGTTGCAAGTGATGCCATTGATGCAACACTTGTCCCACTGTTTCTTCCATACCCAACCACTCCTAGACCAAAGCTGAAATTCGGATTGCCATTAGTAAGGCTGCCACTGTTATAGTTGGCACTAGCACTTTGACCAGAATTAGCAGCGGATCCCCAGAGTGTTCCAAAGCTGCCATAGGAACCCATCCCTGAACTCCCACTCCCAGAACCCATAAGAGCATTAGAATTTATTGAGTTTGATGCTTGATGATTGCTCCCATTAGCCCACAAACTTCGAGAAGTTGAACTTAACACAGAACTATTCCCCCCATTGCCTAAACCATGAGCAAATGGACTATCATACCTGCTTGAATTTACATTATATGAAGGGCTGAGTCGTCCATATCCAAGGTTAAAAGAAATGTTTGAATTTTCTCCGAAACTTGGTCCCAAACCTTGCTCCAAGTTAAGATCGAAGCCATAACCAGCACCGAATGGAGAAAAGTTACCCCGACCAACAGTAACAGGACTAAACCTACCATCAATTCTAGTTCCATATCCTCCCCCTGTACCTGGATTATATCCTTGAGTGTAACCATTGAGAAGGCTGGCGACTCTACCAGGACTATAATTAATCCCACCAAATTGGTTTCGAGTTGGCCCAGGTGATAGTTCTTTGGGAACAGCTCGCTTGACCTCCACCATTTTACCATTTAGTTCATGGAAAACATTGTGCAACACTTTATCTACTGCTTCCTCTGTATCATAAGTAATAAAACCAAAACCTCTTGGCCTTTTCGTGTAGTGGTCATACATTACCACAACATCTGTAATTGTGCCAAACTGGTCAAAGTACTTCTTAAAATCACCTTCTGTGACGGTGGATGCTAAACCTCCTACAAATATCTTCTTTGTGCGTGCATGACCAGGTGATCCATAGATGTTGCTGCTGTTTCGGTTCAAAACATTCTGATCATCTCTAGGAACTGCCTTCTTTGCCTCAACCTGAGAAGAGGAAGCATAATAGTGAAAACAGGCACCATTATACTATCTAAAGAACCAAGCATCTGAACTTATGGAGTTCTTCAAGTCCAATTCGACTATGAGCAAACCAAAGAAACAACACCAAATATTAATTGTAAGAAAGTAATTAAGTCATTGCATATCCTCATGTGCCTTCCAATTCAATACCCACATGCAAAGCTCATCCTTCCTTCAGATTTACCATGATCACATCCTTCTGTTGATATAACAATGAATACTTATTACATGGTTCAATCCCAACTTCTGAACTTTGCCTGAAATTGCAAAGATATAAAAACTTAAAAAGGAGAATGCTTATTTGGTCTCGTAAAATGGAAATCAATACTATACAGTTTCTGGCAACAAATCATATTTTACTTCACCTGTATTTAGATCTCTAGTCAATGAAATGGCTACAATTACATTGAAAATAAGGCGACCTATTACATTTTGTCTAGCCAATAGAGAAGCATAACTCGTTCCTGATCATCCCCATTAAATAAAACATAGTAATTATGATGGAGCATATTAATTCCTTGATGATCTCCAATAAGAATGAAAAGTTGAATGAAGCTCACTGATCCATGCTCACGAATCAAAATCAGTTATGAAAGCATTGATATAAATTAGTATTATTGAGAATTTAGCATAACGACTCACAGTTCTGCCATCTATGAGGTGCTTTTCCATCACAACCCTCTCGGCAACACCAGGATCAGCAAAAACAACAAAGCCAAAACCTCGTGCTCGGCCTGTAGCCCGATCCTTCATTATTACAGCTTCCCTAACTTCTCCAAAAGCCTGGAAATACTCCTTAAGACGGTCTTCATTTGTGTCCCATGAAATACCGCCGATGAACAACTTTCCAAGCTCCATTTCCATTCTGCATATGAATCCCATCAAGAAAATCTCACCAAACAGGAATCCAAAAGGAATAAAAAACGGTTCGACGATCTTCTGAAAACAGAAACTTGTTTTAAACCAATCAAACCCCGGATCTAAATGATAACACATAATCGGATGCCATCAAACCAATTACAATAAAACAGTCAGTACCATGATATAACTCAGACAACAGAAGACATAATCCGACTTCGTCAGACACCATCAGACATAAGAGACGATAATGCAGAATTGCAGATTAGAGCATGCGAAAGAGAAATACCTTTTAAAGTTGGAAAAAAAATTAAAGCTTTGGATATATACACAATTATATATCAGAAATGGACACTCCTGGATTCAATCCAAAGGCATGTGCGACCTCTCACCGATCAACGACAACCCAGGACTCCTAAAGAAACAAAACAGAAAAGCAATCAAATTTTAAAACAAGTTAGTTGAGGCTCCAAAACCCAGAAGTTATATTGACCAAGACATCCAAAAAAAAGCCAGATTTTTTATGTCATCTTAGATTAAACTTGTACCAGAGAACGAACACCCAGATTGAAAACTGATATAAGCTAAGATCTGAGAAGAGGCATATGTAGAAGAGAGGCCAAGATAGGCCCTCTTTTTTGCTCTTTCTCTCTCTCTTTTTTATAATTACTGTTTCTGAAGCAATTGGATATGCTTTATATAAGTAATCAATGGATTTTATGTCGCACACAAACAGCATAGAAATATATGCAACATATATAAATATGTAGAGAGAGAGAGAGAAAGCGGTGAAAATGGGTTTGCTAACAAAAATGGCAGGATTATACATATATTATATATTATATAGTACAATGTGTATATATCGTGAGAGAGATGAGGAGGTTTTCGGCTATGCTCGTGTAGGAACTAAGAAAGTCTCAAAGGAGAAGATGAAAGATGGCGACTTTCATATATCTCCTCTTTTCCTTTTTCTAAAATTGGCCCATTTTTTAGTTTTTATAATTAAATTTTAGGACCTCTATTTTCCATTTTTCCTTATAAGAATTAAGAAGTAACTCTTACTTCCTTTCATTCAACTTCCCAATTTCTCAAAGTGTTCATCTTCATCCCTTAGATTGTCATTTACTTCTTGTCCTGGAAATCAAAAATGTCCCTTTTTCACTTCTTGGTATTTTGATTTTCATGGCCCGGAAAATAAGGAGATAATGTGGAATCTTCACATCGAGATGATTACGACACAAATGATAACCCAGAAAAAAAAAAAAGAAAAAAAGAAAAAGACGTGGAGTTTACAAACTGTCAGCCAACACCAAACAAAAAGTCAGGTGAAGATGGTTCAATGTAATTTTGAATACATAAGAATGTATTTTACTTATTTATGATGTAATAAATAAAAGGTTCAACTGATAATTTCTTAATGAAAACGACTGAAGAAAGTTTTCAATGATTACTGTTGGATATGGTAATTGCTTCAAACGGAGGTAAGGGATGAAGAAGAAATGTGAATCCTTAACACATTATCACACTTTTGAACAAAGTTAAGAACTGAGGAGGTGATGGTGAAGATGTTATAAAGTTTGTAGGTGAAACTGAGAAGTCCAATATAGGTAGATTTACCCTAATAATAATTATAAAAAAAAGGGGCTTTCATTGTTATGACTATAACACCTTTACAACATACATAATATATTATATAAAAAAAAAAAGTAAATGTGTGAAAGACAGAGAGGTTTGCTTTGCTTGTCCTCCCACACATCCAAAGGAAGGCTAACAGATAGATTCATATCACATCCACACTAAAACTCTATCCATTTGGTGCATGATGCACATGCAAATCACAATTCTATCACCTTAAGATTCTCTTCTTGCTTTTTCCCTATTTTACCATTCATTGATGATAAGTTATAAAACACCATTTTCCCTCGTTTTGATTGAATTAGAGGTGGATTTTTTGACGGCGTTTATCATTCTGTTCACCCCAACCAACATGACGATGTCTAATAACCCTCTAGTTATATGCATCAACGCAATGTTACACCGGATTTGGACAATTGTATAGCGTCACATCTGCAAGGAGTACAACCGATTGATAGATTGACTTGCCAACGCTGTCGTGCATTATGAGTTAGGAATCATCACTTTTGCTACTGCACCAATAGGGTGCCTTTCATTCCCTTTAGAAGATGTGTCTGGGGATTGTTTCCCTATATTAATCATGTAACATCTCCATGCTTCTTTCCTATGTATGTAAAATAATTATTACTCAGAAAAAAATTCTTAAATCACAAAACAATTTTTACAATTTTTATTAATACCCATTATGAATCTCGATGGTATGCGAAGTCTGGAGAAATCCAATAATACATAACCTTATTTTTAATTGGTAGAGAGCCTATTTAACTAATATACTAAAATATGACTTAATATGATTTAAATTGAACTTGACATTTGACTTTCAATCATTTAAGTTAACTACAAGACGATTATTATATACATCTAAACAATAAATAAAAATCTAAATTGAATGAGAAGTTTCTAAAAAATCATTATTAAATGATAATTTAATTATTTTACTTGTATTTTGAATTGTTTCATCTTCATAAAAATATTCACATCAAACATATTACTTCTTTTATATCACTATTAAATTTTGATTTATAAATTTGTTTTCGGAAAATAAATAATTTAATCATTAAAACTATTTCTTTCATATAATATCATAATCAAGATTAATTAAAAAAGGACCAGGAATTAAATGAAGAGGAGTGCGTGACAATGGCTAGAGGATAAGATCGTGAGGCTTTTGGCTTCTTAGCATCACATAAAGGAATAGAGAAGAGAGTGATACGGATCTCCGATCATCCATCCATTGGACCACACCATACTTCTGTTGGATTTTAGCTATTTATATACAATTTTAACTGTATCCTGCGAAGGAATAAGTGAAAAAGGTCACACATCAAAAGAGAAACTATAAGAAAAACTTGAAGTTCACGTGTCGTGTATTAACTTTTTTTTTTTTCCCCGGTGAAGATACCCCGATGGATGTATAAAATTATAGGATTGTCATATTCTCATGTTCGCTTAGTGAAGACTCATAGACAACTACTAACGAAAATAAATCAATCTTTGTAAGGATGTAAAGTAATAGCAAATTATGGTGACCGTAAGGTGTTTGTGTGTGTATATATATATATACTGTCAGTTTTTACGTATTTATTTTTTTAACTTGCATTATTATTATTCTGTCACATCTGTATGCGGGTCTATTAAAAACAATCTCTCTATTATATAAGAGTTAAGTCGCGTACTATCAGACTCTGCTTCACTGCAGGACTTTGGAATATGATAATGATGATGATAATATGAGATGATAAACAACTTGGTACTTGATGGTCAATGATTAAAAATTTTAATCGATTTAGTCGGTATAATTATAAAAGTTTTAAACCGTTTAATTTTTTGTTTGATTTATTTTTTTAACTTTGCTATTAAAACCCGATAGATCTATTAATTTATTAGTCAATTTTATTAGTTAACCAGTTTTTATAAACTAAAATAAGTTAATTAATTTTCATTTAACAATTTCTTTTGTCAATTAAACTTCAAATTTTTTGATAAATAAGGGTAGTCTCTTTTAATCATATTTTATATTTTTTAATTTTATTCAATATGTAGACCATTTTATGATGGTTTAATATCGATCAAAATTTTTAAACATTAAACCTCTTGTTCCAGTTATTTAGCTTTCGAATCGATATTTAAAACATTAATTTTGGGTGATTATTCATAATATAAAAGATTTGATAAAGTTTGACTTAATTAAGTCTGAAATCAAATTTACTTAATTTGAATTAAAAAATTACAATTCAACTATTCTTAAAGTCTAATAAATTTCAATTTATTAAAATTTTCTAAGTCTACTAATTGTTAGAAAATTCAATGAGTTGAGAGCGGGGCTTGACTTTGGTTAGGTCCCAGGTTCGATTCCATGCTAGCCCCTCTTATAAGAGCCTGGGGCAGCCGGGGTTTTACCTGTAGATGGAGAACTAGTTGAGCCCTCAATGATGAGGTGCGCTCTCTTGACCCGCCTGTAGGGTGGTGCGCCAGTTGAGCCCTCAGAGAGATGTGCTCGTTTGGTCTGCCTACGGGGTTTCCTCGAATCCAAAAAAAAAAAAGTTTTTGGTGATCCGACATGTCCTATGGTCTTGGTTCTGGATTCCTGTTGGGCTGTAAGCCACCTGTAGCTTAAAGAAAATAGGTCTTTAGTCTATTTCAACTTGCTGGCATTGAAAATAATATTATTATAGACCTTGTCTTCTTAATTTATTTGGTAATTGAACAATAAATTAGGACCGACCCACATGTTTCCAATAATTCAAAACTTAGGTGATTATTAATCACAATGTTTCTAAGGTCTAGGTGCTCAATCTTAAAACACATGCATGTCCAATTACATCATCTTTATGAACATGCTTTTAGGTAAGTTTGTTCCAACCATATTGTTAGAAGGTAGTTGGTGAAATATCACTTGATTTACTTCTTATTCTTATGCTAAATATTTTCACTTTTTTAGTTATTTAATTCCACAATATTATACAATAATAAATATCTTTATATAAAGAAAAAGGTTAATGATATTAAACCCTAGTAAAATTGATTAAAAATTCAATAAATATAAAAATTTTAAAATATAATTAAAGAAGACTGTTATTATCCATTAAAAATATAATATTTAATTAAAAAATTGTTCGATAAAAATTAATTATTTTTTAATTTATAAAAACTAATTCTTATATCAGATGATTTATTTCTTATTCTTATACTAAAATTTCTCATTTTTTAGTCATTTAACTTGACAATATTATACGACAATAACTATTTTTTATATAAAGAAAAAGGTCAAAGATATTTAATCTTCATACTCAAAAATTGAATAAATATGAAAATTTAAAATAATATTGAAAAAAACTGTTATTATTTATTGAAAAATATAAAATTTAATTAAAAAACTCTTTGATAAAAATAATTATTTTTAATTTATAAAAACTAACTAATTATTTAATAAATTGATAAAATTTTAACAATAAGAATTGTTAAATAAATTGATCTAAAAATTGAATTAAAAATTTAAATTGCGTGTTTGACTTGGTTTTAATGAGATTAAGATCGAATTTGCACCTTTTCTTGCAAGAAAGGTTCGAATTTGAACTCCAACTTTTCAATTTAAAATTAAAAAATTTTAAGTCAAAATAACATTTTAAAATTTAATATATACAAAAATAATTAGGGCAGCGCGGCTTTGGCATTAGTTTTCGACCGGGCGGTGCCTTCTCTTGACATTTACGAGTCTTTCTCCCACTCATCCCCGCGAAGCTGTTCTTAAGCCCTAATTGTGCCAACCATGCTAGAAAGTATAAACGCCTCTCTCTCTTAAATGTTACATACTTCAAGAATGAAGTCTCTGATATCCCTCATTTTTCCATTGCCCATCTCCACAGCTAAACCTTCTTTAGTTATCTTCCTTTTACCATCAAAAAGATACAATTTTTACTCCAACCCAGTTGACCCCAATTTTCTCCAACTCAAATCTTACATGGTTTCGGCGAAGTCCTTGGCTTTTACGTCCCGTCACAGAAGTCTACACTCGCAAGCGTCCTGTCGTTTTCCTTTTTCTTCTTCAGGCGCAATTCACGTGATTGTTGGTGCCATGTTCGCTGGCAAAACTACCACTCTTTTGCGGCCAATTCAATTGGGAAGAGGACTTGGCAGGTTTTTAGTTGTTCTCTGTCGTTCGTGTTTATCTTTGATGTATATGTGACCTGGGTTTGGGGTAAATTCTTGTTCTTTGGCTTGTGTTTCTCTATTTGATACGTGATATTAGTTTTTATGTTGCTTATCTTAGATTGATGTTTGCGCCTAAGAAACTAATTATGTTTTTTTTCCCTTCTTTGTTGTGGAATGTGCATTTTTATCTTTGTGTGAACACCGGAAATGAATTTTTTGCGGTGTTTTCCTCTCTTTTTGGCGTGATTTGATGGGAGACTTTTTGGTTCATTTCTTTCTTGCACCGAGGAATGTGGTTATCAGCGCTTAGATATTACCAGCTTTCAGGTTAAAAGCGTGCTCAATGTGGATAAATCATTGAAGAGTCTTTGTTCAACGGGAAATTTGAGTGAAGCTGTCGGGCTATTATGGCGTACAGGTTCAATTGTAGATGAAGGGACATATGCTGTTTTGTTGCAAGAATGCATATTTAGGAAACAGTATAAAAATGGGAGAACAATTCACGCTCAAATGGTAATTTTTGGCTATCTTCCTCATGAATACCTGAAGACAAAATTGCTGATATTGTATGCAAAATCTGGTGATTTGAAAACTGCGCATTTGTTGTTTGAAATGTTGATAGAGAAAAGCTTGATTTCCTGGAATGCAATGATTGCTGGCTATGTGCAGAAAGGGCTTGAGGAAATGGGATTGAATCTTTATTTTGAAATGAGACAAAAGGGATTGACACCAGATCAGTATACATTTGCATCAATTTTTAGAGCTTGTGCTGCTTTGGCAATACTGATGCATGGAAAGCAAGCCCATGCCCTTATGATAAAGTTCCATATTAGAGAAAATGTTGTTGTTAATAGTGCCCTTATGGATATGTATTTCAAGTGCAGCAATCTTTCTGATGCACGCAGGGTGTTTGATAAATCATCAAACAGAAATGTAGTTACCTGGACCTCTTTGTTATGTGGCTATGGACAACATGGAAGAGTTTCAGAGGTATTGGAATTATTTTGCAGGATGAAAGATGAAGGTTTCAAACCAAATTATGTTACTTTTTTAGCAGTCCTTTCTGCCTGTAGCCATGGAGGTTTAGTTGATGAAGGTTGGGATTATTTCTCTTCTATGGAAAGGGATTATGGTATACAACCTAGAGGGCAGCATTATGCAGCCATGGTTGACCTAATAGGTCGTGCAGGGAGGTTACAAGAAGCCTATCAGCTGGTTTTGAAATCACCTTTTAAGGAACACTCAGTTTTATGGGGTGCTTTGCTTGGTGCTTGTAGAATTCATGGAGACATAAACCTTGTGAAGCTTGCAGCTACGAAATTCTTTGAAATAGACCCAGCAAATTCTGGAAAGTATGTTGTCTTATCTAATGCCTATGCAACTTATGGGTTTTGGGATAGTGTTGCAAAAGTTAGGGAAATGATGAGAGAATCAGGGATATTAAAGGAACCTTCTTATAGTAGGATTGAGGTTCAAGGGGAGGTCCATTTATTCTTAATGGCCGACAAATCACATGCAAAATTTGAGGATATAAATGAAACAATTTTTCAAATGATCTGCGTTTTAAAGGATGCCGGCTATGTTCCTGATATAAGTTACTAATAATCAAAATGAAGCTTGTTGACTTTATATTTTTATCCCTAAATAAGGTTAAAGCTGGGTTAATTGTTGTCAAAAGCTGGAGTTCACTGTCTTCTGACTTGTTGGATAGGTATGGTACACAAGGTGTGTTGTACAATGTTATACATAAATGTACCGTGAAGTTGTTCATAATTATGTTATCATAGCTATGTAAAAAGTCACAGCCTATGGGAATGTTGCAGCAACTTCTAGGACACAAAGAGTGGCAAACAAATTTCTGTAAACTTTTGTTCATTCAACAAGCAAAAAGGTGGAATTCAGTTAAAGGGAAAGGAAGAATCGCAGGCAATATGGTTGGCATGTTTTTATTAGGAAATTGGTTTGGGTTCTTCATGCTCGAGTTCTTGACCACTTATCATTTTATTCTGAATCAAGCATTGCCAACACGGTGCACATGCTTTAGTTTTGCTTCCGAAGTCTAATGACATTCTTGGTGAGTGCTTGGTATTTTCTAACCTATAGGATGGGTTTGCTGTTTTCAATATTTTATCTTCAGTTAAACTGTTTGTTTGTGTGCTCTCCTGCAGCCTGACTTTTACTTCCTAGGAAGCTTGTTCTTTCCCATATAAATAAGCTAGTTTCTTCTTACTTTGTCTTACTCTATATTAGTGGTGGGATCTTGCACCTGCTTTCTGTTGATATGTTTTCATTATATTATTTGTTGCTTGCCTCCACACCCTCCTGGGGTTCTTCTGTCAAGTTATTTTCCAGGAACTTTAGGGTTCTGTCGTGAGTGAAACTGTAGTTTATGAAGATTATAAATTGTATGTTTTCAAATCTTGATTGTATAATTGGTGCCTTCTGGGAGTAGAAATTGATTGATTAATTCCATGCTAATATTTCTGGCATGCAGGAAGGTGGAAATTATGAAATTGAGCGAGGACACAAGATGTGGATTTGATTCAATATTTACCGACGATGGGGTGAAATTGCCATGTTGGAAATTGTAATACTTGCCATTATTTGGATAAAAATTTGATTCTGATGCTTATGATCAGGTATTTTAATGCCACGAATATGACATCTTTCTTTTACTGTCAGAATGTTTATGAATACTCTCATTTGTCATGATTAGATCCACATTATGAATCATAGGAAGGCACTGTTTCCACTTTGACATTTTAATTCATGATATTCTTTCTCTAAAGTAAAATTACAACCAAAAATCATGATGCTTGGATCTTTTATGAGGTAAGATTTGCGCTTAATGGTTTCTCTTATGGTGACCGATGACATGTAGATGGTGATAACTAGATGTTATCAGCGTTGCACAATTCCTTGGAGACCGATATGATTCGTGAAGCTGCTGATCTTGGTAGTAAAACTATATTAGTTGCTGACCTTGATGGTGACTATTTGAGGTATTCTCCACAGTAGTACTATTTGCAACCATGTTGTGCTCAATTGTTCCCCTTTCGTTCTACCCTTTATTTAATCCAGTGCTGTTTAACTTTGTGCTGCACATTTCGTCCAAACGACATGTTGGCAGTTGATTGAAATATTGTTTGCAGGAGTAGATTTGGTTCTGTTCTGGACGTAATTCCTCTTGCTGATTCCGTAACATTGTAAACTGTGTGGGAGATGTGCATTCTTTATCTTGAAGGAAACAGAAGAGATGCTTGTGGGTAGGCATGGCTCTGCAAGCTGCAATAATTGTATTAAGGTCGCAGATGGTTCAGTGTGGCTCTCGTGTATAGTTCAATACGTTTTGTTGATATGTAGCTGATGCAGCGGACTGGTACTGGATGTCAAGACGTGCTTTGTTTCTGGTTATTGGTTGTACTATATAAGATGACAATGGGTATGGGTCCGAGCCCCGAAAACGTTTGGCAGGCCCGAGCTTGAGCTGATCGGGTTTGGATAAGCGGACCTGAGCTTAGGTCTAAGTTCTTTTCAGACTTCAAGCATAGTAGAATAGCCCAAATGCATTTGTTGCGTCAGGTTTTGGACGTTTTCAACATGAACTCAGTTCAAGCTCGGAACAAACTTTGGGTTGGACACTCCTCTGTCCAAAGTTCGGCCTGAGCCTGTATTATTTTGACTAAATTCAATCAAGTTCTGAAATTCAATCAAAATTAATTAACTAAAATAAAAAATAATATTATTTTGACCCAATTCAATCAAGTTTTGAAACGTCAAATTCTAATATTCTATTGATCTCGTTATAATACATTAATACAATAAATAAGATGCCTTGATGAAAAATCGCATACAATGGCCTAATGAAGGCACCTGCGAAGTTGGGGCTGTTGAAAAAGCGTGCGTTTACTTGAAGAAATGATGATGAAAGGGGTAACTCGATGGTCTATGTAGAGATGATAGAGTAAATGATGCTTCAGAATTTCTAACGGAGATATGATTAATCGTGGTTTTTGCATAGAATGTCATGGTTTGCTTTCCAAGTCTTAATTTAATGACAAAAATATCTTAAAAAATTAATAAAATTATAACTCCAATTTAGCAAATACCTACGCGACTGCATGTTACTACGTCTATTGTGTTTCTCCTTCAACTGGTTTCTTCCATTGACGAATGTTTTCCTATACCTCAATGCTGTAAATAATAGTTACGTTAATAGTGATCAGGTGAAAAAAAAAGATTTTTTTAATTTTTGGGTACGTAATAAATAAGCTTTATGTATTTATGAGACACGAGCTTTATTTTTCAACCATTACATCAAAAATTTAAATTTAAAATATGTTATTAAAATAGTATCATGGCAACTATGCATATTGTATAACAAGGGTAATTTTGGAAAAAAAATACAAGTCATTCCATTCCATTCATTTTTAGTATCACTTTCAAACAATGGTCAAAGGAGTCCCTCTCTTATTTTATTTAAACTTCC
>JANTNU010000003.1:3991718-4001761 GCA_024752395.1 Erythroxylum havanense
ATATGAAGAAGAAAATGAATTGAGGTTGAGGGATTGATGAAAATCCCATTTGGAAGTGGTTTTGCTTTGATTGATGAGAAAAAAAATATCAATTTGGTTTTGGATAGACCCAATTGTCTAAGCAGATTGAGGTAGATTGGATCATCTTTGTAGTTTTCCAACGCGTTTGTTTTTTTTGTAAAGTATGCATTTTCGGATGTCGGAGTTAAGAGTTTTGTCCTTAAGTGTTTTTGTTTCCTTTGTTTCCGAGCCTTTCAATTTCTTGATTCCTTAAGCTTCCGCTTCCTTTGGTTTCCACTTTTTGCTTTCTTTGGTTTTTGCCCAAGCTTTATGATTTCAAGATCTGTTTTTCGAAAAATTCTGTACGCAAGCTTTTTGATTTCGAAAGGTTGGGCTCCAGAAACAGATCCCAACATCATACCTTATCTAAAACTTGATCATATTCTTGTCATACATTTGAATGATTTTTGAAATTAGCTCATTTCAATCATCGTAACCACACAAATGACCAACTTCAATTGTATTCAAATAATAAGTTGAGGGAACTCTATAATTTTTCTAGAGAGAGTTAAGTGAAAAATACTAGCTACCTTGTTTTTAATTACGTTTATTTATAATAGGTCTTAGACTTTTCAATAATTAATTAAAATATAATTCTAATTCTAATTTCAAATAAATTTTAATTAGAATTGTAATTACTTCTAATCTAATAAGATTAAATATATCATATTAATCTAAAGTTTATAAAATTTTACAATCAAATCCAATTTGATTAAAATATTTTTTCTCTTCAACCTTTTCTTTGTGTTTGACACATTAAATTCCTAAATAGATTGGTAATAGATATAAATTTTAACCCTAAATCATATTTCAGGTTATATACATTCACATATTTGCCAAAAATCCTTTTTCTTATATTTATATACATATATGACCAAGGTAAAGACTACATTGTATAAAAAACTTTTGTCAAGATTTTGTAATAAAAAATCAAAAATACTAAAAGACAATAACACATGTAGGAAGCCAAAACACAAGTCCATCTTATTCTCAAACAACTATATCATAGCATAGTAATATAGCCTTTTCAGTCTCTCAAGTTTGGCTAATTACATTTTAGTTCCACAATTTTATCATAATTACATTTTAGTCCCTTAATTTTCATTATTAAATTTAATCCCTTAATTTTTCCATAATTGCATTTTAGTCCCTCAAGTTTGACATACTTATATTTTGGTCCCTCAAGTTTGTATAAGTAGATTTTAGTCCCTAAAGTTTGACATAATTACATTTTGTCCCTCATATTTGACATAATTACATTTTATTCCCTAAATTTTGTTATAATTACATTTTGTCACTCAAATTTTGTATAATTACATTTTAGTCCCTCAAATTTTGTATAACTACATTTAGTCCCTTAAGTTTATCATAATTACATTTTAGTCCCTCAGTTTTGTTATTATTACATTTTAGTCCCTCAATTTTACTATAATTACATATCAGTCACCCAACTTTTTCACAATTACATTTCAGTCCCTCAAGTTTGTCATTATTACATTTTAATCCCTCAATTTTGTCATTATTACATATTCATCCCTCAAGTTTTCCCCTAATTTTAATTTTTTAAATAATTCTTGTTATTAACTTTTTAACATAGTCATACAATAATTCGAATCAAAATTTATCTTTTTTTTTCATTTCACAAATATCGTAGTAAATTACTCTTTTTATTTTTATATATGATATTAAAATTTTCTCTTTGTTGTTTTCCTCTATTGTAGATATATAATTACATAGATATATCTTTGTAATATATGGTTGAGTTATTATTGCTTTATTATACCTCTCTTCTTCCAGTTCTACACAGGTGCTTTTTTTCTTTTTCTAATCCAATTGTGTTGTAATTGTTTTATATGATATTGCGTAAAAAGCTTTTATCTGGAGGTGAAAAAGGAGAAAAAAAGTAAAAAAAAGTAATAGAATCCTAAACAGGATTTATTAATAAATTTATTAAAAGAGTAGGCTTTTCTAGGAGAATCCTAAAGAATTAAGTGAAGGTAATTTTGAATAACATAAAGAAAATTTAAGTGATGAGATTCATATTCATGAGGATGTTAGTAATTTAAGTGATGAGATTTATATTTATGATCATAAAAATTGGAATAATCTTGATAATAAAGTAAGAGACATTTTAGTTTAAAAAAGGCTTGCAAAAAAATAGAATCATGTGCTTCTTTTAAATAATACCTCCCGACATTTTCATATTCTTATTATTCTAAAAAATTGAATGATGGAGAGATTAACGATAGAAAATAGTTGGTTTGCTTTAAATATATAGATAAAGTATATTATTTTTATTATAAGTTGTTCAAATCTAATACCAAACAAGGTGCATTAGCAAATGATGGATTTTAAAATTGGAAACATCTTAGTGAGAGACTCAAAGAACAAGAGAATAATGTTGAGCATATAGCTAATATGAGACCTTAAAATGAATTAACAGTAAGGTTGAGCAAAATTCAAACAATTGATAAATATTTGCAATAAGAAATTTGATGTAATAATGCAAGAACATATTGTTATATGCATTCAAAATCATGAAATTCATTTTCTTGATCACAAAATTCAAAATAAGTTGATTTATCTTTTGGCTCATAGTGTTAGAAATTCTATCATAAGGATCATTAAAGAGGCGAAATACTTTTCTATTATTTTTTATTATCCTCCAGATTTAAGTTATTAAAAGCAAATGAGTCTGACAGCACAATGTATGAATGTGTTAAATAGAAAAATAAAAGTAGAGGGATACTTTTAGAGTTCTTAGATAACACATTTGAATTGAAACTTTTCAATGAATTATTGAATGCATTTAAGTTTTTTAATCTTAATGTCTATAACATGAGGATATTGGGACTTTTCAATGAATTATTGAATGTATTTAAGTATCTTGATCTTGTGTCTATAACGTGAAAGGACAAAGTTATGACAATGGTTCTAATATAAAGAGAAAACACTGAGGGATTCAAAAGTGATTACTTGAAGTAAATTCGAGAGTATTATATATGTCATGGGCATATCATTATCTCAATCTTACTCTTAGTGATATGAGACATTCTTATGTTAAAGATGTTTTATATTTTAGAGTTGTGTAATACATATATGTATTATTTTCAAATTCTCGTAAAAAGTGGAAGGTTTTACTTGATAATATTTTGGACTTAACATGAAATCATTGTCTAATACTCGTTGGGAGAGTAGAAAACAAGTGTTAAAGTTATTAAATTTCAAACTCCTCAAGTAAGATCTACTTTGATGAAATTATCTAGATTTGGTAATAATGTCAAGTCAAAGATTGAAGCAAAAAGTTTAGTTAGTATACTTGAGAGTTTTGAATTTTTATTTGGTACAGTTTTTGGTATGATATTTTCATTCACTATTAACATGATGAATAAAAAGTTGCAATCTAAATCTATGTGTGTTGACACTACCACAGAGAAATTAAGAGGTGTGATGGTATTTTTTGAGAAATATAAAAACAAAGAATTTACCTCTCTAGTATAAATATTGCCAAAAGTCTGGCATATCAAATGAATGTAAAGCCTACATTTCCAACTAGATACTGCATTATTAAGAAAAGACAATTTGATTAAAATATTCATAATGGAGAAATACAATCAGTTGAGGATTCTTTTAGAGGTAGTTACTTTTTAGTGTTGTGGATATGTTAATTGCTTCATTAAAGAATAGATTTGAACAATTGACGACATTTAAAAATATTTTTAAATTTTATTTGATTTCAATAAGTTGAGGTCATTGGATGATAATGAGCTAAAAGGATGTTGTACCAGTTTTACAACTATTTTCTTATGATAATATGTCGGATGAGAATTTAGATGATTTTTGTTTACGAATTAAAAGTTTTGCAAATAACTTTGTCAAATGAATGTTATCAATCGAAATTCTTGAATTTGTTGAAGCTGTAGATTATTATCTAAAATTGGGTGAGAGAAAAAATTGTGTGATTATAAGAATTTTTCACATAGTAGATTTTCTTCTCGGTGTCCGTGATTTTTCTCCGGTTTGAGAGTTTCCACGTAAAATCTCTTGTGTTGTTATTTTCTGATAATTTTTGTCTATTAAATATCCTTGAGTGTGGGTTTGAAAGGTCTAAATTCCCAACAATGTCGAGAAATTGAATTATTTGAAAGCAGTGATAAAAGAAACACTAAGGCTACACCCACCGCAGCCATTATTGGTTCCAAGACAAAGTCGAGAAACTTGTGTGGTTAATGGGTACGAAATACTTGCCAAAACCAGAGTAATGATCAACGCATGGGCACTTGGGAGAGACCCCAAGTATTGGTCTGATGCAGAGAGGTTCATACCGGAGAGATTTGAAGATGGTAGACTGGATTTTAAAGGACAGAAATTTGAGTTCATACCATTTGGAGTAGGAAGGAGGATATGTCCGGGTATGCATTTTGGCCTCGCAAACGTGGTGCTTCCACTTGCTCAACTACTATACCAATTTGGCTGGACGTTGTCAGACGGAATGTCGACGCAGAATTTAGACATGATGGAGAAGTTTGGAGCATCAGTTGGCAGAAAGCACAGCTTGATGTTGATTGCCACCTCGGTAGATGATATCTCATACCAACAAGCGAAGGCCATGGAAGTTCTGATATAAGATAATGACTTAACTTGAAGACTACACCACATATGTCCATTACTAAAATGAAAAAGTGGCCATTTAATATCTATATAATTATTATAAATAAGAAAGAGTAAGATTTAATCAGCATTCGATTCTCCAGGGAGCAAGAAGTTTCATCTTCCATTCGACTTGAGGTTTAACGGATCCTTTCAAAATTTATTAACATATGAGGAAACGGTAATTATGGGAGAAAATTGTTGAGAATTTGCCCCGTGTGCGGTGGAATAAATATAAAATTTTTTGTTTTAATTTTTGGAAAGTCAAGATTACATAATTAATATATAAAATATAACAAAGTATTAATTATAATTCATACTTTTTCCTGAAAGAGAAGAATATTTATTTATTAAACAAATATAATAAAGGCTGTCCGGAAAGAAAAGGATCTTAAATGTCTTACGTAAAGATAACGTATCATCAATCAGAATTTCATTGTACAAATTCAAGAGGGCCTCGAGAAGTTTTTAATCGAGCTCATTCATCTTTCAGAAGTTATATTGAGATGATTTTTGGTATTCTTAAAGCTCGATGGAAGATGTATTTGAAGATGTTGAAGTTAACTCTACACAAAAAGGTATTGAAAAATCGGCATAACAACTATTCATGATAATATTGCATCTAGCTTAATGGATGTCGTTCTTAGATTTTTATAAACCTTGCTTTAAATGACGATGTTGACTTATTTTGCTTTATCTAAATTCTTATGAGAATAGTTAAAAAATACTAAAATATAATACTCATTTTTATATAAAAATTTGTGAGAAATTGGCCCAATATCTGATCCCATGCATAGTGGAATAAATATAAAATTTATTGTTTTAATTTTTCAAAAGCCAATATTTTTTTAATTATATAACATAATTAATATATAAACTATAATATGAATCATAATTCGTACTTTGTTTGAGACTTGATTGTATTCTTGTTGTATCATTCGAATCATTTTTTAAATTGGTTCATCGCAACTATCATAGCTGCACAAATGACCGACTTCTAACGATATCTAAAGAATGAGTTGAGAAAACTTTATAAGATTTGTAAAAAAGGTTAAGTAAAAAGTACTAGCTCACTTAATCCTAACTAAGTTTATTTATAATATGTTTTAGACCTTTCAATAATATAATTAAAATAAAATTCTAATTCTATTTTAATTAAATTTTAATTAAAGTTACAATTGATTCTAATTAAATATCAATTGGGCTCAATAAGATCAGATATCTCATATTGATCTAAAGTTTATAAAACTTTACAATCAAGCTCAATTTGTTTGAAATACTTTATCTCTTCAACCCTTTCTTTATATATCACTACAAGAGAAGTTTAAATTAGCGATAAAATATTACCGACGGTAAAGAAAACGTAGGCAATTACTGAAAGAAATAGTATAGACATCAGTAATGTCGTTGGAAAATATTTGTTTAGTGGCGATAGAAATTTTCGTCACTACTTTGGGACGAAATGGTTTATCGACAGATATTATCATCGGTAATTCTGTCGGTAAAAGTTGTCAATCGTCAGCTTTTAACTCTAAGAAAATGACATCGTTTGGGTAATAGCAAAACGACGTCGTTTTGGTAAACTAAAGAACACCTTCGCTTCATCAATAAAATGACATCATTTTTTTAACCAAACGAGATCGCTTGGTATGGCTAACGGTTTAAATGTTTATAAGTGAACCAAAATGACGTCGTATTGGTTAACTTATAATTGACGTCGTTTTCCAACTAAAGGTTAAAAGGTTTGCAACTTAACCAAAACAACGTTGTTTGATTTAAAACCAACTGACGTCGTTTAGTGGCTGAAGGTTTAAACATTTTAAAAGGTTTGCAACTTAACTAAAACAACGTCGTTTGGTTTAGAACCAAACGACGTCGTTTAGCGACTGAAGGTTTAAACATGTATACTTAACTAAAACGATATTGGCTAAAGGTTTAAACATATATACTTAACCAAAACGATGTCGTTTGGTTTAAACCAAACGACGTCATATTGGTTATGTTTTAAACCACCTGAAGCCCTTCTTCTCCCACCCCCCACCCACGCCTGTTGCTTCTGTGCCTGCACTTTGTCTTCTTCCTCCATCGCCTCTGTCTTCCATCGCCATCGTTTGGAGAACCGTTGTCGTCGAGGAGCTCATGCGTCTCCGATGTCATCTTCTCCGGTCAGTAAACTGAAGGTATTGTCCTCTTATCCCTCCTCTCCTCTTCTCCATCCAATGATGTATATGGTGTGTGTGTTTGAATGATTTGGTTGATATGGAGTTTGTATTTGGTTTTGGTTGTTAATTACTAATTGTTAATAATGAGCTGTGTATTTGTTAGAGAGTGATGGAAAAAATTGAGAATTTGTCTTGAATTTGGGATGAATCGGTTAATGCATACCAAGTGTTTGATAAAATTCAGTCCTTTGAAAAAATTTGATTTCATGCATCACAATTCTTGAATACTATCAACCCAAGGGCAAATTTGCATAATTATTTGAAAAAGATATCAAAACTAAATAAAATAAAATAATTTAGCATTAAAATCAAATAAAATACTTAAAAACATGTATGATTATTTCATACTCATCAATTTAGATATTTATATATAATTACTAGTATTTTATTGTTCCAATTTCTTTATTCTTTAATAAAAAATGTTAGTATGGTTTGTATTCACTATCCCATAAATATGGAGTATTTAAATTTTTAGAAGACAACCACAATATTATTACAAATTTGCTCCGAATTTATATTGAAGTTTCAACACTCAAATATTTGTTTATCAAATTCCAAAAGCATAATTGAGTTTAAACCAAGAATGTGATTTTATGGATGTGCTTAATTTAGTTTAAATTTTAAATAAAAATTATGTTATTAAATTGGATTTTGTTATAATGGGTTGTTAAATTTTGTCATACGTGCTATTTATAGAACAAATGAAAATTTAATTACTTTGTGTAGTATGACAAAAAATTCATATGAAGAAATATAAATGTCATAAATGGGCTTTGGGAGACCAACAATAAGTTAAAGAATCAACAAGAACATTTATTATTATGGATGTTGTTAATTTGTTGTTGGGTGATTTTTATTATTGCTATCGGTGTTACTTAATTTACTTATAAAAAATATATGTACTCCAAAATTGAGACTATGATGTTTGTCTATAATGATACATATAAAAAATATATATGTACTTCATAGCCCTTTGTGGTGAATTTATAATGATACATTTTAGATAGTGTTATATTCAAATATCAACCATTTTAATAAATTGATATTATTTTTTAATTTGTCAACTTATTATTTTTGTTTTAGAATGCTAAGTTGCTTTTATGCAATATGGACTTCTATAATCAAATAATTTCTACACAACTTATATAAAAACCATATCTGACATTTGAATTTATCTTAGGATGATTTTATGATTCAAAGAGCATAACATACAAAAAAAAACATATATCTTTTAATAAACATTTAAAAAACCATTTCTACTACAATTGATTCTTAATTCTAACTATAGCCTATATGATTGGAAATATATTGTTATTGGCATCTAAACTAATAGCTAATAGAAATTTCCCTCTATGCTTGCATTTTAAGTGACAACCATCAATGCATATTACAAACCTACAAATAGCTAATAAACCTTCGTATAAACATTTATGCATATGTACTTGAAATAAAAAATGCCTCTTAGATACTTGATTATAAAAAAACTAATCGGGTTTCACTTTAATATAGTTAATCTATAGCTCATCAATTTCTCAATGAGCTTCCCTTTTTCTCCCGTTAATAACTCTAATGCAAAGTTCTTTGCACTATATGTCTTCTTGCTTTGATACTAAAACTGTTGGGCCGCGATTCTAAAGCCCACACCAGTCAGGCAACGGAAATTTATAACGGCTTCTTCAGAATAATCTAGCTCCATATCTCTAGCTTATTTTGAAATAAAAACCATCTCATTCGGAGCTCTATAAATCAAGATATGATTAAAAAGTCAAAGTATGTTCATAACCAATTTATACTCTTCTAACTAATACTCTCACTTTCTTTCCATCAGTTCTTTTCAAATTAATACTAAAAGCTACCAATTTTTATTGAGAGATAGAAAAATGTATTAGGAATCTATTTCTTCAAAACTCAAGTGATTTGGAGATCAGATGACAAAGTTATGACCAAAAGAGTCGAAAGTGTTCAGGTTTGGGAAAACCCTGCGAGTTACAATCGTGACTTTCGAAAATTTTTACAGAGTCACAATTGTGACTTGTCACGATCTTGACTTATTTATGGTATTTACCAATGGAATGTTAGTTTTTGTTGGTATATTGAATTATATGTACCTACGGATGGAAAAGAATCTGTCAGAAAAAATCCAAATATTCATTTAGGCTGACCAACGGAATTTTAATTTTCCGTCGGTATACTTACTCATATTTACCGACTGTTTATGATAAACCGTTGGAATATTTTTACATTTTCATGGTAGATTCACTGATGGATTGACATAACCATATGTATATATACCAACGGTATCAATTTTTTTCCATCGGTAAATATACTGTTTCGTCGGTTTCTTTACCGACTCATAAGAATTTCCATCAACGAACTTACCGACAATCTATTTCATGACGCATTTTTTGGTTGGTAAAAACCATCGGTAATTTTTATTACCAACAGTTTGTTAACGTTTGCCGTTGGTAAACCTCCTTTTTTTTGTAGTGTATGACACATTAAATTTTTAAATAGATTGGTAATAAATATAAATTTTAACCCTAAATTATATTTAGGATTATATATATACACACATATGCCAAAAGCAAAGCTTTTCTCTTATATTTATATACAAACATGACTGAATGTAAAGGCTACACTGTATAAATCTATAACTTTTGCCAAGATTTTACAATAAAAAATGAAAAATACTAAAAGACAATAAATCTATTCCACGAGAAGATTGGAATAGATCCCGCAGAGACAATGGAAGAATAGTTAAAATATGCTCCCGCTGCCAGAAGATTAGAATATTTGCCTACTTGCTGCGATCACGCGGACTTGCTGCGATCAGCTTTTGGAAGATTCAAAAGTACTTTTTTCTACCGCAAAAGTTATTTTAAGGAAAAAGTAAGTATTTGACTGTAATATTGAAAAGCACTTTTAAAGTAAAAATAACTTTTTTAAAAGCTCAAATACAACTTCTTCAAAAGCTAAAATTTGGATCTTTTCAAAAAAGTTCAAATTTTAGCTTTTTCGGGAAGCTAAATTTCCATCACTTACGAAGAAGCTCCGTCACTTACGTAAAGAAAAGTGACTCTATGTCCACATAAGGCTTGCCAAACTGCCCTC
>JANTNU010000003.1:4004425-4014995 GCA_024752395.1 Erythroxylum havanense
TTATACTTAACTAATTATTTACCAAAATTCAATACCCAAATATTAAAAATGAATTACCATTTAACAAATATTAAGAAAGTGTCAATTAATGATTTAAGCTTTTTCAAATTTACTAATTTTGATTATCAATTTTACAATTTTAAATTTAATTATTAATGTCACATTTGATTATCAAATTTACAATTAGGTTTAAATGTTGATTTAATTTTAATTATCAAACTCAATCTCAAATTTAATTGTACAAACTCAATTTCAATCTCATTCAACAATAATTCAACAATTCAATATTAATACCTTAAAATCTACTAAATCACAATCACAATCACCATTTCAAATTTAATTTCCAATCAGACCAATCCACTTCCAAATGCAAAATGCCAAAATGCAAAATGCCAACTTCACTTCAACCGAAATCAACTTCACTTCAACTTCAACCGAAATCAACTTCAAAATTTTCCCCAAATCCAACACAACAATACCAATTTTTAACCCCAAATTCACCATCATCCAACAACCATCACAATCACAGAAGCAATAAATTTCAAAATGCCATGAAAAATGAAACAAAAATCAAAATGCCAAAACAATCTGTCTTCACCAATCTGGGTCGAGTCGGGTCACGGTTGGGTCGATGTCACAAGGAGGACAAAGGAGAAGGTTGGGAGGAGCAAGCTGTTGGTCACGATGGGGTGTGTGGTGGACGCCAGATGGTGGACCTCAGCAGGCGGCGACGTCCTCCGGAGGCATGGACGAAGGTTGAAAACGGCGAGGCGAGCGCGACTCCACGACTCCAAGACAGAGGAGAAGAGGAGGAGGCGGAGAAGGATGAGGCGGTGACGGTGTCGGTGACTGGCGGCGAGGCAGGTCGGAGGCAGGTGGTGCGACAGTCGGGAGGGAGAGAAGACGAAGAGAGATGAGAGGGAGAGTTCGGAGTGGGGGGTAGATTATTTTGGGTTAAATTTTGTTTTTTTGCAAAATGGTCCTTGGGAGTTTGCTTTTTACGGAATGGCCCAAAAAGTTCCGGTATTGGCGGTACCGGCCAGTACCGACCGAAAATGGGCGGTACTGACCAATATTTATCACCGATACCGGCCGGTACTGTACGAAATCTGTAACAATTCTCACAACACAACCTGAAGCAGTGCAGTGTAAACTTGACAGTGGCAGCAATATGTTTTCACTTTCTCAAGCGATGGTGACGAAAAGTGCCAGTAAACATAAAGGAGATGTAATGGTAGCAAGTCCTCCTTCCATTCCAGGCGCAGGCATCAGTGGAGTCCCATAAAGACTCTCTTTTCCACTTGCTAGTGTATGACATACTGTTGGGAAGTGTTGATAATACTCACATATAAGCGTCCCATATTGAAGACAGAAAGGAAAGAAGGCTAATATATAAGCCTAGTGGGTTACTCCACCTATTCCTAATTAGTTTTAGAATAAAACTCCACTTGGGTTTGTGTGTAGTCTAACTTTTCTCCTTGTATGGACTCATAGGTCTACTGCAAATTTAACACGATATCAAAGTCAATGAAGATTTTGGCCTATTGCTTGCCCTAAAGGGGGCCCATCATTTAAGGAACTAGAGAAGGATTTGAAGTCTGTATGAAGTGTGGGCCTATTTGACCTCAATCAGAAGTCTAGCCCTGACGAGGATTGTTTACGTAACCCTCTAGATTGCCCAAGTAAAAAGGGGCTCGCATGTGAGAGGGAGTTGATAGAAAGTAATGTTTTGTCATTATCACGAAAATTATGATGTAATACTTATTTATTTTCTTTTCTTTTTTTTGGTCTAGAACTATGTGTGTATGTACTCTTTTTTCAATCATATAATGTTTTAGAAAAGGGGTTTTATCTCTTTCAACTTGGTATTAGAGCCTTTCAACAAAAAAATCTAGCCGCCATCTTTTGACTGACCTATATGTCGACTGCGTCATCCTTCCGGCGTCCACAAGTTCCTTTTCTCTTTCTACTCGCTATCTCTATTTCTTGCCATAGTGATCTCCACATTGGTCTGAGTAATACTCAAAGACAAACTAGCCTGCCTAATCACAAAGCAATACAAAAAGGTCTTCATCAAAGCAAACCAACTCTGTGTCTGATTAAGGCCCAGTAATTTCTATTACGTTTAAGGAGTTTGCTTCTATCGAGTTACCGCGAGGATATTTATGGGATATTGAGTAAACCTTGCATAGTGGGTAACTCCTTCGCGTCATATTGATCAAGTCATGGTTGAAGAGACACCTGTCACGATGGATATATTGGAGAGGCTGATTAGTTAACTAGCAGAGACTAAATTGGCACCAGTACGAGCAACACAAAACAACTGAAGCCAAGGTAACCTGAGTCATGAGAATGTTTCTTTAAATCCTCCACAAGTGGCGGTAAAGGTGGATGATGCTTCCACCTATTTGACTTGGTCAACAAATACTCTACTGATGATTTGTAGTTGAGGGTTAGAAGGTTATGTTGATAGAACGATGCCAAAACTAGCGGAGGGTAGTCCCATGATTAACCAGTGGGAGATGGAAAATTTGACGGTTATGGAATTATGGTTTAACACCATGGCTCCCAGTGTCTTGAAAATGGTTCAGTTTCTAAAAATAACAAAGGATATTTAGGATACAGTTACTGACATGTATTCTAAACAGGGTGAACAAGCACAAGCATATGAGATTCATTGTAAGCTCCGACAATTGCAGCCAGGGGCGGATCCAGAATTTTTTTTGAGTGGGGGCAAAATTTTATTTTTAATGGGGGCAAAATTTTAATAAGAGTATAATTTTTATTTTTTTATGGGGGCAAAACTTAAAATAATAACGTTTTTTATAAAGGATTTGTTGGAGGGAGTGGGGGCAAGTGGTGTAGATCCGCCCCCCCTGATTGCAGCAAAGGGAGTAGTCAGTCACAAAATATGTGGCAGAACTTACTAGGTTTCTAAGGCAGAACATTTTTGTTCATTCGGTCTGAAATGTCCAAATGGTGCGAAGGAATATCAACAGTTATTAGATATTTAGCGAATTCAAGATTTTTTGTATGGGATTAATCTAGAGTTTGAGTCGATTCAAGTTCACCTTTTGTCACTAGATTCTCTCCCTTCACTCAACCAGGTGATTTTAGTTGTAGTTAATGAGGAGACGAGAAGATGAGTATCTTCCACACTAGCCTTTTTGAATCAGTAAGCTATTGCTATCTAGAAGGAGGTGGACACGAGAATGTGTTTTCAGTGTGGACAACTAGGGCACATTAAATCCATCTGCCCCTTTCTCCCACAACCTAGAAAGATTGATGGTCGTGGGGGTGTTGGATGAGGTGGTAGTGGTTACAGCTTTGGGGAAGTGGCGGTGGTCGGGGTGGTGGACACAGTCGGGGGAAGGTGTCAGCCTAGGCCCACATTTCTGAGGAGATAGAGAGGTACCTCAGGCTACATCAGATTTATTTTCTCTAGATAGTGTTGAGACTTTAAATCAACTATTGGGTGAAAATCGAGTCATAATACATAGGAGTACCACTACCAATTTGGCTGATCAACCCTCCAATTTTTCTGCCCTTGCTAAATCAGGTATTGTTTACAATGTTGCCCATGTCCATTAAGCCCCTTGATGTGCTGATACCAGAGCCTTGAAACAGATGACTAGAGAGTTCAAAGTTTTTTTTTTTAATTACCATCCATGTACTCATTTTGAGTTGGTTCGTATAGTGAATGGTTCACATACCCATATTAAAGGAAAAGAAATTGTTTGATGTACACTGTCTCTAATTATCCAATGTCCTTCATGTCTAGTCCTTTCCTATTAACTTATTATCTATTAGTACTCTATCCAAGGATCTAAATTATTGTGCTATGTTTTGGCCAACTCATTGTTTGTTTCAGGAGCTGAATTCCAAAGCAACGATTGGGACTGGTAAAAAGTGTAATGGACCGTACTATCTGGACAAAGAAGGAGGAACCAAATGGAAACAGGAGGTGATGGCCTTGAGAATTGAAAAGGATGGTCACAGTCTTTTATTGGAGCATCGTAGATTCGGTCATATTTCATTTCAAGGTTTGTGTAGGATGTTTCTTGAGTTTGCTCAAGTTTATAATAAAAGGCAACTAATTTGTGATGAATGTGAGTTTGATAAACATACTTGGGAATTACTATCCAAAAATTGGAAATAAAAGTGCCCATTAGTTTGATGTGGTTCATTTAGATTTATGGGGTCCAAGTAAAATAGTTATATTTTGTGGTTTTCGATGGTTTGTTACATTTATTGATTGTTTTAGTAAATGTACTTTGGTGTATCTCTTACATAGGAAGGAAGGGATTTTTGATTGTTTCAAGAAGTTTCACAGGATGGTGAAAACTCAATTTAGGGTTACAATCAAATTGCTTCCGTCAGATAATGGAATAGAGTACACTCGAAAGGACTTCTCTAGTTACTTGACTGAATAGGGAATAATTCATCAAACCACATGCGTTGATACACTTGCACAAAATGGAGTCACAGAACATAAGAATCACCACCCTTTAAAGATGACATGATCCTTACTCTTTACGATGAAGGTCCCAAAATTTTTGGGGAGAAGCAGTTCTTATAGCTGCAAATTTAATCAATAGAATGCCCTTTTGCGCACATTCATACAAGAAACCAATGAAGTTGCTTAAGGGGAAGACTTAGTTCATTGTCCCTCCCAAGGTGTTTGGATTACCTGTTTTGTGCGTGATTATCGTCCCATGGTGAGTAAATTAGATCCTTAATCTCTAAGGTGTGTGTTTATAGGCTATTCGGGTGTCTAGAAGGGGTATAAGTGTTATTACCCGCAGGAGTGTCGATTCCTTGTTTCCATATATGTGACTTTTTGGAATGATGAAGCCTTCTATGATCCTCTAAAATGGGGTGATGAAAGAGAAATATCTAGTACGTTGGGAGGTAATGTCTTGGATTTACTCCCATCTAGTGGCTCTTTTATTCAAGACAAGGGGGAGACTAGTGACCCACATTTGAAGACAGTAGACCCACCACTATTGTGCACCTCCCTACCCTTTGGTAATGGTGTAAGATGTTTGGGTGGAGCATCTAGGTCCGCAAAAGAATGTAGGGAGGGGCATCAGGGAGAGGGCGAAGATTTTTTTATTGGTCTAGAGGAGAGTGAATGACTACACTAAGGTTTAATATGGTAGGAGTCGCCTGTGAAATGAGATAAAAACAGAGGAAAAACAAATAGGCAGAAATAAAGATTGTTCATTCACTGCCAAGGTTGTTACATGATTGTTTTCTATATAGGGACAAGCTGTTAACAGAATTGAAAATTGTCCTATGAGTTTATGCCATCTGTTCCTAGGGTTAGTTAGCTAATTATTCCTTTAGGAGAGCATCACCGCGCCTGTTGCCTACATTCACCAAGGTCAGACCACTGCTAACTAATATATGAATTGCCATGGTTTGTATTCTTCAAGCCCATTCCAGTCATGTTGTAGGTCATAAGTCTCTCCCTTTCCAGCCCATTGACCTTTATCAAATTGCCCTCTCTTTGAATAACTTTGTTCTCAAAGTTGAATGTGGGGAATGCCTGTTTAACCACTTTAGCCATTTCCTAGGTCGCATTAGTTGCATCTCTGCCAGACCATTGAATTAACCACTCAGTACAAGCCTTATTTTGGCATTTCCTAAACCTGGTCGCCAATATTTCTATGGGATAGCATTTGTCCTTACCCTTGCCCATGCATGGAGGTAAGTCATAGCTACCTTGACAATCCCCATGAGCTCTTTTTAACAGCGACATATGGAATGTGGGATGGATTTCAACATTTGTAGGAAGCTTGAGGGTGTATGCAATGGAGCCTACCTTATTAACAATATGATATGGACCATAGTAGATGGGGTTTAACTTGTGACCCACCCTCTTGACCACCGAATGTTGTCTATAAGGTTGCAACTTCAAAAACACCCATTCCCTAATGTCAAATGATCGTTCAGAGCACTTATCGTCTGAAATTTGTTTCATTCTATTCTGAGCTCGCTGCAGGTAGTGTTTTAAAAGCTTAATCATTTGCTCTCAGTCTTATAATTCTTTGTCAATGGTAGGCACCTTGGAGTCTCCAGCAACATATGGTAGATAAATGGGTGGTGGATAACCATACAGGACTTCAAAAGGAGTAGTCTGAGTGACTATGTGGTAATTCATGTTGTACCACCATTCAGCCATGGATAGTCATTTGCTCCACATTCCTGGCACTTCACTAACCATGCATTGTAAATATCCTTCCAAACGTCGGTTAACCGCTTTCGTTTGCCCATCGTTTTAGGGGTAGTAAGCCATGGACATTTGCAAGGTGACTCCCTGTAATTTGAATAGTTCCTGCCAAAAATTGCTCAGAAAGACTACGTCCCTATCACTTACAATATTGGTAGGAAGATCGTGGAGCTTAAACATATAGTCCAAGTAAGCTTGAGCAACCTTTGGGGCTATCAACGGTTGTTCCAAGGCCATAAAATGGGCAGACTTACTCAATCTGTCTACGACAACCATAACCACTTGTTTTTCCATTAGATTGGGGAAAGCCCACTATGAAATCCATGCTCACATCGATGAAAAGGCCCTCAGGAATTGACAGCTATTGAAGCAGCCCAGAGGACGTCACTGCCTCGTATTTGCACCTTTGACATACTTCACAATTTCTGATGTAATTCCTTACGTCTTTTTGTAGCCCCTTTCAGTAAAATAGAGAAGCAACCTATTTGTAAGTCACGATGTGGCCCGAATGTCCCGCTGATGGACTATCATGGAAAATTTGGAGGATTGCTTCCTTACTTTGGGATCAGTCCCTACCACCAGCCTGCCCCTCTTCGTTAGGAGCTTACCATCCCACACAAAATTGGCCACTGCTTGTGGATTAAGTTTTAGTTGCTCAATGTAATTCTGTAGCTGCTTATCCAATTGCCAGCTAGCCATCACCTACTCTTATAGAGCCGTGGAAGCCGAGGAGATGGCCACAATAAATCATCAGTCCCGTGTAGTCTCAATTAGTAGCCGCATTCTCGCACCCCTTCTTGTAAACTATCTCATAGTCTAGTTCTAGCAACATTGCTAGCCATGTGCATTGGCTTGGTGTAGCCACCTTCTATTCTAGTAGAAATTTCCAGCTTTGATGGTCTATCCTGATGATAAAATGCTTCATAACCAGATAATGATACCACTTTTTAACTGCGTACAATAGTGCATACAACTCCTTCTCATATACGGACAGTAGTTGATGTCTAGGGGCCAGACGCTTGCTGGTATACGCAATAGGATGTCCCGTTTGCATCAAGACAGCTCCAATTTCCATTCCACATGCATCCGTCTCCACCACGAAACTTTGTGCGTAATCGGGAGAGCAAGTACTGGGGCAGTGATTAGTGTGATTTAAGCTCGTCAAAAGCTTCCTGAGCTTGTGGATTCCACCCAAATGCATCCTTTTTCAAGAGGGTGGTAAGGGGTTGGCTAAGTAGACTATATTGCTTGATGAAACGCCTGTAGTAGCCCATGAGTCCTAAAACTCCCCGCAACTGCTTTAGTGATTTGGGGACGGGCCAATTCTTCACCGCCTCTATTTTTTTTGGATCGGTAGCTACTCCTTCTGTGATATAAAATGACCCAAATACTTCACTTTATCCATGGCAAAATAGCAGTTACTCCTCTTGGCATAGAGAGAATTTTCCCTGAGAACTATAAGAGCAGCCTACAAGTGTTGCAAATGGTCTACCAAGGAATTCCTGTATACCAGTATATCATAAAAAAAACAATATAAATTTACATAAATAAGGTCTGAATATAGAGTTCATGAGATGAGGTTTTGAAAGGTGGAAGGGGTGTTGGTAAGGCCGAAAGGCATTACTAAATATTCGTAATGACCCTAGTGAGTTTTAAAGGCTATTTTGGGAATTTCTGGTATATGCATTCGGATTTAGTGATATCCTGATCTCAAATCCATTTTGGAGTAAACCATGGATCCCCTAAGTTCATCTAACATCTCTTCAACAACAGGAATAGAAAATTTATCTCTAATGGTGTGTTTGTTTAATTCTCTGTAGTCAGCACAAAACTCCAACTATTGTCTTTCTTTTTGACAAGCACCACAAGAGAACAAAAAGGACTAGTGCTAGGTTGGATAATACATATATTAAGAATTTCTTGCACCATACCTTCAATAATGTCTTTTAGCAAGCTAGGATACTGGTAAGGTCTTAGATTCGATGGAACAACTCCCTCATGTAGTTGAATCATGTGATCTTGTGGTCGAGGGAGAGGTAGGCTTTCTGGAGTATTAAACACATATTAAAATTGCATCAATACGGCTTGTAATTTCTCGAGAAATTCTTTTCCCTACTAGTTACTGGAGAAGTGTGCCACCTTATCCCTGGACTCCTCAGACCCCATAACACTTGGGAACTCATCAGTGCACCCAATGGTAAGAGCACATAGTTGCAAATCCACCACTTCTTTAGGTTGGTTCAATAGCTTGCCTAGTTTATTAGTGCCCAACATCTGCAATTTAGGGCTCCCACTACCTAATAACATGACCTCCTTTGCCCCCAAGACAAAAGTCATCTTCGATGTCTGAAAATTCCACATAATATCCCCTAAGGTAGCTAGCCACTGCATTCCTAACACTACATCATGACAGGTGAGCTGAATAATAAGCATGCTGGCTTGGAAACATTCTCCTTGCATTTTCCAAGTAAAACTTGGGCACATATAGCTACAACTTAGTCCTCTTCCATTCGCTGCCTTAACAGATATGGTAGCAATTGGTTGTAATTCCATACTCAATTTTCTCGTAGCTCTTTCGCTCAGAAAGTTATGAATACTCCTTGTGTCAATCAGTATGTACAACTCTTTGGTATGAGCACGACCTTAAACCTCATGGTTTGATAATGGTCTGCCCCACTAAGTGCATGGAGTGAGATTAATGCTTCAGGATCCTCTGATACTTCTTCACCTTCTAACACGTAATCCTCCCCATCATCTCCACTTGCGTCAATGATAAACAATTGACGTTTCTTACACTTGTGAGTGGGACTATAGAGCTCCTTGCACCAAAAACAGAGTCTCTTGGCGCGCAACTCTTCTCGCTGGTTTAGGTCTATTTGGGATAGATGTTGAAAGGTCTATGGTTCTTATATGGGTTTGGTGGGAAATCTGGGTTTGTTTTGTGGGTGTTGGTGAAAGAATTCATGGGTATGGTCTGTTTATATTGTTTGGAGGTGGATATTGAGCTTGATTTGGATAATAAGGATGGTGAGCGTCTGGACAGAGTTGGTGCGCTATAATACTCCAATTCAGCTTGAGCGATAGCTTCAAGTAAGGTCTGTGGGTTGGCTTTTTCCACAGCATGTTGTAAGCTTGATTTTAGCTCTCCCATAAAAAATTGCAAAGCGACATCGTCTGGAGGGGACACTCGAGTCCTCATATCCTCAAATTGGTTGAGGTAATCATAAAAATAACCTTCTTGTATCAGTTGTATAAAAGTTTTGATGGGCTACTTGTTTGCTCGGCGACCAAAATGAGTAGTTACATTTTGCACATACACATCCTAGGGCACAAATGGCATCCCCTGTCGTTCACAAATATAGTTCTGATGCCATTTAATGGTTGTACCAATCATATGAATAGTAGCAACCTTCACCTTCACTTACTCCTCTATCCCAGTCACTTCAAAAAATTGTTTGGCACGAAATACCTAATCAAATAAGTTGTTCCCCTCTCCTGTGTAGTTGGGAGAACTCATCTTGGGTGGTTTGGGTAGGTGGTGTCCATAACTAGCATTAAACTCATTAAGATCCGATATTGCCCAATCTACCAGACCCATATTGTGGCACAACAAACCTAGGATGCGTCACAAGGGAAGATAAGGAAATAGGGGAACTTACAACTGGTATAGGTGAGATTGAGGGAGTCACTGGTGTTGGCATCGTCAAATTCCCAGGAGCACTCGTGGTTTTGAAGCTTGGATAGGAGCTCATGAACATTGAGTCCACCAGTAGCATGTGAGTTGGCCCGGTGGGCCACGATGGCTAGGCATCTTCAAAACTCCCTTGGTTGGAGGTCCAAAGACTTCAGGCGCAAAAACAATAGATGGAGTGGGAGTGACGTGCTCTGAAATAGTTGAGGTGGTGTCACTGTTGATGGGTACTCGTTGATGTAGTTGGGTCTGGTCCCACGCTACAAGGAAAGTTTTTTAGCTCATTCATAATGGTCTTCGTTGATTGTTGTGTCTGCTGGCAAAAGTTATTGAACGATTGTTGGAGTTTATCATGTTATGCTTGGAATTTTTCTTGGTGAGAGTTGAACTGCTCCCAACGTGCATCCCATTGATCTGATCGTGTTTGTGCTGCTTTGATGCTCTCTTCCAGCTTATGGAATCTCGTACCATTCGCCATCCGGCCAAGGACTCGTAGGCTTTGATACCAAAATGGTAGGAGTCACCTATGAAATGAGATAAAATAGAGGAAAAACAAATAGGAAGAAATTGTTGTTTCTAACTATCTATCGCTCAAAGACAACTGAAGATTAAACTGAAAAGCTTGAGAGAGAAACTAGAGTGAG
>JANTNU010000003.1:4041563-4052730 GCA_024752395.1 Erythroxylum havanense
AGGAATCCTAAAAGACAGGACTAAGTTGTAACAGCACAATCTTTTATTAGTAAATTGATTACAGGTGAATTCATAAGGGTCACTTTTGAATTTCTTTTTAATTTCCTAGAGGCTAGGAATTTTAATTAAATATTGTTAAATTGTAGGTTACTTAAAGATGCGTTTTTATCCAAAAAAAAAAAAAGCAAATGATTAAAAGACTCAACTAATTCGGCAAAAATCTTAAGTCGTACAACTTTTTAATTCGGTTTCTAACTTTCCAGTTCGATTTATTTTAATAATTTTTATCATTAAAATTAATCAATGTATTAATTAATTAGTCAATTTTTATAAATTAATAAATTCTTATAAATAAAAATAAATTAATTAATACTCATTTAATGTTCTCTTTTTACAATTAAATTTCAAATTCTTTAGCAGATAAGGATAATTTTTCGATCATATTTTAAATTTTTAAATTTTATTAATTTTTAATCAGTTTCATAACAATCGGTTGAATATTTTAAATTTCAAATTTCTTGTCTCACTAATTTAACTTTGGCTTCAGTTTTTAAAACATTAAAGAAAAAAATAATTTAGTATGCTCGATTCGAATGTTACAACTCAACCCATCTTCACAACTCATAAATGTTATGGTAGTATTGTTTCTATTGTATAATCATCATCATCATCATCATCAACGCTTAATTAAAATTATTGTTGAAAGACAGAGTTTAGAAAGATCTGATAATAATAATAGCAACTACTGATTCTACCGATCTTTTACAATTTTATAGGGTATAAGATAAATGATGTTATATATGTTATTAATTTGTTACTCTTCTCATAGTCCTGATTAGATCCGGACGTTTGAATTAGGTTATATGTCAAAAAAAAAAATAAAACCATTCCTCAGATTATTAAACTCAAACACAAGAAAATACATGCAAACTGAGTAGGACAAAACAGGTTAAGAGGATCCTTCTACCTAATAAATATTTTTATATTTGTTTTTATTCTGTATACATAGTTCATACAATAGGGTTTATTGACATTGTGTCATGAAGTCCTAAATGTCAGGTTTGGGCTAAGAGTTTTTCGGGTCAAGTCATTTTAACTTGATTCTGGAGAAAGGCTCAGGTCATAGCCCAAATTGCTGTTAGGCAAGGGTTTGCTGACTTGCACTTGAGTTAGGTTAATCCGTGTTTAACAAACAAAATCAAGTGAAAAATGATGATGATATCTTGAGTTTACTCATTAAGAAAAAATAAAAGTAATTTTAATTGTACTTTATATAATCATAACGAGGTTAACTAAGAGAGGATTCGAGTTTGTCTTATCTAATTAATCTATTGTCAAGTTTAGATTTGGTATTTAATTTCACCTATCAGCAATTTATACCTTATTTTTCTTGCCCCTTTATTAAAATTTTGAGCATGTACATCACATATTTCTAGCATCATCCGCTTCCTTATCTTCCAAGTAAGTCTATGCTTTCGTCAGGCTTACCGACGCCCACCAATGTGGAAATATTCCTTCTGTTGAACATCAAAGTTGGTGTGGTTCAATGATTCTTTTTTTTTGGGTTTACATTAGGTATTCTGGCTTATTCAGACTAATCCTAATTAACTCTTACGACCCTCATCTTAAGAGTCTAAAGGATATAAATCTGAAATTCCAAGATCCTTCAGTTCCTACGTAGCATATACACTTCTGCGTATAAGAAATCTTCACATACTTGATTGGTTAACTGATAATTAATCAATAACTCCTTTACCCAGCACCAGTTCCTATCAGCCTCAAGTTTCCCTTTCTACATTCAGTGTCTGCGTAACTGCCAAAGATTATCGTAGTCAAGTCGTCCATTTCGATATGTGAAAGTCCCTTTGTCTTCAGTTTTTTGGTTCTTTTGAAAAAAATGTAGAGGAACACTACATTACATCCAAACTTAAGCTCTTATTGACTTGTTTTCGTTTATCTGTATCCATTTGTAGCCATAAAACGCTATAATTTACTTATGCTTGAGCTCGTGTAGTAAATGGATTATTTGGTGAATGGAATATATATATATATATATATATATGTCATCTTCTCCTATTATTTCTTACATTTGACACATTCCTTGCTTATGTAATGGGTACATGAGTTGTATGACATATTTAAAAAATGGGACCAGTTTAAAAAATTAATCATTAAAAATTTTGAATTAATCAATATTTTAGTTTAGTTTATTTTAATAACATGTGTTATTAAAATCAACCACTTTATTAATTAACAGCTAATTTTCATAAATTACATATTTTTCTAGACTAAAAAATAAACCAAATATTTTCATTTAATAATTTATTTTTAATTAAACTTCAACTTTTTTTAATAGACAAGAATAGTTTCCTTCTTTAATCTTATTCCAAATTATTCAGTATATATCAAATTTATGATAGTTTAACACCAGTTGAATCTTTAAACTTTAAATTTATTATCTTACCGATCTATTTAATTTTTGATTTAATTTTTAAAACATTATATACCAACTAAAATAGAAAAAAATTCAAGAGGTGGTTCAAATCATGAAAAAGTTTTTTATTGATTTAATGTTTTAATAAAATAATAAGTCAAAAATAAAAATATATTAAAGTTTGAAAACATAATTTAAATTTGGCATATTATTTAATTTTATATTATTAACTCAAAATCATTTATAACTTATAAATTATTATATATGTTCAACAATTTATTTAGGCCTTGTTTGGTAAATAACTTATCAGATATCTTTTGGCCAATTGAAATGTATTTAGCTCTTTGATCATGTCAAACTACTGAAAATTATATTTGGTAATCAACTGATTGAGTTTACATATTCAACTCGTTGTTTTTGAAGCTTTTGCTCTAACAATTGAGAAATTAAAGGACGAAAAGACAATTGTGTCCAAAAATTATTACAAATTACTATAAAGATAGGGACAGAGATGGGGATGGGGATAGAAATAAAGATAGAGATAGAGATAAGGCTAGAGGTGGAGATAGAGATAGATAAGCATAAAATGTTTATTCAACTTACTCGAAGTAAAAAAAAACTCTGATTTATTCAAAAATTAAACTAAGTTGGAATTTTTTCTTCAATAAAATTTTGCGATTCATATATCAATGTTTTAAAAAATTATTCCATTTTTTAGTAAATAAAATAAGTATAATTGGATTTTGTATTATAGAATACAAAAACCGCTACCAAATTATTTAATACTAATCAAAATTTTGTAATTAAAAAGAATTAAATCATTAAATTAAAAAATATTTTAAAACATAAAAATGTTTCTGCAAATAATTATTATGTCTAAAAAATTATTCCAATGTTAATTTTAATAGATAAATAATTAAAAGTTTTTAGTTTTAATTTTAAGATAAGTCTAATTTTATTAAGGAATTACATTGTTATAAAATTAAAAATAAGTTTTATGTTTGTTAAAAACTACAATTTTCAGTTTAGTTTCTAAAATTAATTTGAATAATTATTTTTACTTGGAATATAAGCAAATAGGTTTTAATTTTGATTGATTTTCTGAAGCAAATTGAAACGTAAACAAAAATTGAGATTGAATCAATAACTTTCAATTCTAATTCAACCATGTAATACGAATACATTCGTAATAAAAGAAAAAACAAAATTTTAAAAAGATTTCAATTGCTTGTTTTAAAGGTATACTTAACAAAAATTGAATTAAATAACGTTCATTCAATTCGCTTACTAATCTTAAAATTTTAATCAATTGTTGTCGATTAGGAACATTTAAGCAAACAAGTTGATGTTACATTCCCTGTGTAGTTTTTTTTTTTTTGGGCATGTCTTAAGACCACTATATTATAAAACGAATGCCTAGACTATTTTCAAACAATAAACCGATGATGTTTGAACGTAAAATTCAGAACTATTAGGTCCAAGTTATCAGTATACATTAAAGGTTTTTTTTTCCTGAAAATGTTAACGTAATCAATTAAATTCACATAAGTTGATACCAAATAATAAACAAAGAATATACAACAATAAGCATTCGCAAGAAATTATGCTTAACTTCCTATCCAATAGAAGAACTCATGTCTTTATTTTTCTCAAGTCATATCTTCATAAGTTATTTTATAAATAAATAACTAATACTAATTAGTTGATTTCATTAAATATTTTTAAATAAACAATTAATATTATTTATTGATCAAATTAATTATAATAATTTACTGTCAACTAATTACTGATGGAATTAAATAATATCAAATTCAATCCCCTAATTACCAAATATGACGTTAATATACACTCAAAAATAATCATGCAATTTCACTAATATCAGAAGAAACGGGGGGAGGACAGATGGGTGTCACGGCAGATATTAACAGACAGCAAGTACATAGCTTATTCATTGAGAAAGAGACGTGGTGGTTACTGGTTAGTGGATACGTCTCATTGAATCATTTCGACTTTTTTCACCTCATCGTGTCAAATACTGACAACCAAACAAAGTGCCAAACTCTTTTGCATTCAAAAGGTGAAATTACTCACCCTAGACGCTTCTATATTTCGGCCCTATAGAATTATGAAGGAAGTAAATTATGGTTTAATTTCATTTAAATTATTAATAAGGTAGTTATTAAATGAACTCATATACTGTCGTTGTCGAGACTCGAACCTAAAACCTTTGCATTCAACTTTCTTACTAATAATCAGTTGAGTTTGTGCTAAACTTTTAAAGAGTCGACTTGCATCTAACAAGCCAGCCCAGCTTTTATTTCCCTTGCAAGCTAACATGAATGATGAATGTCTGGATTCTTGTAATTAGCTCTTAATGTCCACTAAAACCTTTCCTTAATCGAGTGTTCAGGTTGAATTTGTTAAAGCACATGAACGGATGTCATATGGTTGTTAAAAAATGGTCCACATTGTACCAAATCGCTTTCTTCAAGAAGTGTACTATTGTTTGTTATGCTTTGCACTTTTTGAATGGAGAGCGAGTGAATGATGGCTAGTTGCTTAGGTCCAATTAGGGTTTAACATATTTCAGGTGGCCGCTTTGCTTAGATTGATCGTGGACAAGTCTCAATAATTCAAGTCATCTTGCAAGTATTGTTTATTCATGACATCATTAAAGATTATAGTTACTGAGAATGATGTAATCAATTTCGTTAATAACGAAGGCTAACTTTTTTATCAGGAATTATTTTCATAAGTTCAATTCATTTTCATTTAAATCTCTTCGATTGAGGACCCAATCAATTAAACTTATTAACAAAAATGTCTCCAAAATTGAATGTTAATTCTTCAATTTAAAGTGCACCTTACTTATTACTATATTATTTAGAGAATAAAAAAGCAAGTCTATCTAATTTAATTTAATTCAATTTAATTTTAAATTGATGAGTTAAATTTAAATTAATCTAGTTTTCTAATCGAATTCAAACATCATATCATTGTCACATTTGATTTGATTTAATATTAGTCAATTCAAACAAATAAAAATGTTTTAATCTCAATTTTATTAAATTTTAAATTGTTTAAAATTAATAAAATTAATTTTAAATCAAAAAATAAAATTAGTTGACCGATTGAACCCACTTTTATCCTCTTAAGGGATAAGCAATTTTAAAGTATCCAACTTTCTAAAAGAATTTTAATCTATGGTCTCTGTTTTAAAAGATTTCAATTGAATAATTAACATTTAAAATCTTTAAAAATTCAATACAAAACATTAATTTTGCCAGTAATTTACTTATTTGACTAATATAATTTTATTATTTATAATATGTAGGTGTTCACATAAAAAAATTTATTAAGGGTCTGAATTAAACTATTAAAGTTTTAAAAGATTAATTATTTAATTTAAAATTTTAAAAACTTATAAGTCGAATTAAAAAGCATTGTAAAATATTAAGTAAGGTGCTTTTCCCTGCCCCCGATAGTGACTTATTATGGTGCAAAAGTGAATCCTATTCAAGTACTGCCTGTCGGTGGATATCCAGAAAACCAAGTCACTTTCTGCCCGCACGGTAGCTCAACTGGTTATTAGCCGGGAAGTTTGAGTGCAAAAGTCACTTTCTTCGCCAGAAAGTAGATAGTAGATTACATCAACCAAAGAAAAACAGCTAAGACAGAAGGGATGCCCACCATGACCATACAAAGGACAATGATTAATAGAAACTTTTATTATTTGAAAATTTTGGTTACAGCTTTTTGTACTCCCTCTGAACAAAACAACTATGTTGTTCATCATGCCCAGGTCACACTTTGCCTTATTAATCTTTCCTTAGAACAGAATCTTAAGTATTCTATATTGTATAATTAAAAAAAACCCACCAAGAACCTGACTAGAATTGCCAAGTAGTTAGATCAACATCACATGACATGGACAATGAGCATTGCATGATTTGTGCACCAACTACTAGTTCTAATTTTGTTGTCAAGCTTCACATGATTGTGCAGGCAGTGGGATTTTCTTCACAGATGTAATCGGAGCATTTGCTCACGTAAACCTTCCGGCATCCACTGCCCCAACTGTCATATACTGGCCTTCCATAGCCACCGTAATAAGAGTCGTAAGGCCTACCGTGGTCCCGATAACATGGTCCCCACCCATAACCCTCATAACATTCCCTACAACAATCTCTTGGTGGGTAAGCCGGTGGTGGTGGGTAGACCAGAACCGGTTCAGGAGGAGGCGGGGCCGGCGGAGCTGGTTCAGGCTTTGGCGGTGGTGGTTTTGGGGCTGGCGGAGCTGGTTCAGGCTTTGGCGGTGGCGGTTTTGGGGCCGGTTCAGCCGGCTTTTCCGGTTTGGGTTCTGGAGGTTTCGATTTCTCCGGTTCAGGCTTAGGCTTCCCATTTTCCTTTGGTTTTTCAGGTTGTTTAGGCTTTTCAGGCTCTTTCGGCTTCTCTTTAGGCTTCTCAGGTTCTTTTGGCTTCTCTTTAGGCTTTTCTGGTGGTTTCAAGATCTCAATTCCTAGAATTATATCACCACCTTTGCAGCATATTTTTTGTTTAATCTTCTCTGGACTGCAACACACTACAGTGATAATCACCGCGTTGTTCTTTTCATCGTACACCTGGTTCTCGATTTCTCTTGTTCAAAAATCCAAAATTCCATACCAATAAAACTAAGTTACTGCATCCATTTTCGTGTTCATACTAAATTTAGAGGCAATTGGAGATTAGAAAAGAAAAGGAGACACTCACGAGGAATTTTGCACAGCACTTTCTTGATCTTCTTCTTACACTTCTCACATTTCAGATCAACCTTAACCACCATTGTTGTTACCTGTAAAACAGTACGACAACCGTATGTATAACTCTTACAAAATCCAACATCATATCTCAGTTCGGGAAACAAAGTACTGCAATTAGCAGACAAGAAACAGAGTTGGAAGATTCTGAAACATGGTACGGACATGGAAGAATGAGCATTGGGCAGAGTGTACATGTAAAAGTAAAAAGAACCAATACCACTGGCCACAAGTAAAAGTTAACAATCTTCCAAAAGAACCGCATAATTCGAAGGAAAAGACAAGTGGGTGTTTAGCAGATAAAACAAAACAGAGAAACATCAACATAAATGCTCCTCATCACATACCCTCACATCCGCCGTCGCTGTTCTTGCAGAGAAACGTTGCTTACTAAGTTAACAATCTTCTAAAAGAACATAAGAAGCACATATATAATTGGAAGGAAAAGACAGATGGGTGTTTAGCATATAAGCAAAACAGAGAAACACCATCATAAGAGCTCCTCATCACATACCTTCACATCCGCCATCGCTGTTGTTGCAGAGAAACTTTGCTTCCTCGGGAAAGGCTTGAAAGAAATACGAGTGTAACCGACGGGTTAATAACAAGAGCCTTGTAGATTAAGCTAAAGTTCGCATCTTTAATCAAACGGGAGCAATCAAACCCGTACAATAACAAACCAACGAGAGACGACCAAGTGGCAAATTCGGTGTTGAATTTCATATGATCATCATCAAAGTTGTCGTTACCGCTTTTATTGATTGATTGCCGACTTCTTGAGCCTATCTTTGGTTTGCATGTGCCTGCTTTGATTGACCCACTTCACCTTCTGCAATATATAATAAATATGAATTAGCAATTCAATATTTTATATTCGGAAAGGAAGTGTTTCGTCAGATTCAATAATATGCCATGTCATCCCACATGCCAACCGTACACGTGTTTCGAGACCTAGTGCCACGCATCTTTGCATCACCCTTAAGTTATGGCCTGAGGGGGGGCCATTCTAGGGGCGGAGTCCTAGAGGGTTCCCTTAAAACCAAAGTCACGATGTTCGTAACTCCTAGAACTGGAAAAAAAAAAGAGCGAATAATTTTATTTTAATTGGTGCTTGTGAAAACTGAAAACTGAAAACTGAAAATACGGCATAATAATTATTGCGTGTAAATGAGATATATTTATCGAACACCCAAACAAATTATGGTTGCAAATTTTATTTTTATAAAGAAAAAATATATACATATAAAAGAATCTAGTTCGGTCTGATTTTGCTGAGACTAGATGTCGTTGTTTAGATCCATGAACACAATTAACTTCAACTAAAAAATATCTGCAAAAACAATAAAGGTACACCGGAGGTTGATCATCGACCGACCCCTCCGATGCTTAAGTCAGTCCTTTTGTAGTAGTTTTTGTGGTTATGAATAGAGAGTATTAGAGTTCTAGGGTCATACCTGCATCATGAGGAGATAATAAATTTATATAGTGAATACCTGCCGGGCTTAGCTATTCATTTTGGGAATGGGTCGATCAGCCCACATGCCATCATAGGGTTGGACCTGGGCTTAGCACGACCGACCCAACCATAAGCCCCCTACTCCTCGAATCCGATCAGGGAGAAGGATCGATGGAGTACATAGGGTTCGTGCAGCTCGTGATAGGCCCGACCGATCGGACATCAACGTCTAGTCAGAGCACTGGGTTTAATCATTACTTACGGCACGTATCCTCTAATGGATTTTCAAAATTTGAAAGGGAGCGTCCTTTCGTGTTGCCTTTATGGTCATGTGTGTCTTTTCAACTGCTGCGCCACTCCGAGTATCTGACAACCCTAATTCGTCACGGCTCAGGTTTTGCCACGCGTCCAAGTTTGATTGATTCGCCCGTTCAGTTGATCTTTTGATAACTGCTTGGAATCGAAAAATTTCCTTCACTACTGTTTCTGCGTATTTGATTCTTCAACCTCTATTCTCTTTACTCTTCATCTCTTTGCCTGCAGTCATCGAAATTTCCTTTTCATCGCTGTCCAAATTCCAAACTTCAGTCACCAAACCAGGTACGTCCTCTCTCCTTTCCTCATCATCCTCCTCCTCTTTTTCATCGTCTCCTTGCCAATCTTCATCGCAAACGTCTACGGGGCTTAATGAAGAAGTAGATACAACCCAGAAAGAGCTCCATCGAGAATTGGCTGTCAAAAGTGCTTTACAAATTGTCGGGCCGCTTGAGAGAGCGGCGGAAGCGATGGAGGTGCCGGAGGCAGGGGAAATGAAGCGCCAGACGCAGAGGAAAATGAAGAAATCGCGGCGAGTGACCAGAAAGATGGGCAAGTTGTTGAAAAGCCACCGAGCGACCAATCGACGATGACTGAAAAGGAATTGAACCGATCGATCATCAAAAATAATATTCCTTCATCTTGGGGACCCAGGTTGGCCTGCAAGAACGAGTGGATTTATAGCAATATGGGAGGCTATTTTGCTGTTTCAGACAACTTTTTCTCGATCGGTGGTATGAGGCTTCCATATGCCCTAATCATCGATGAGGTATGCTGCGCTTATAAATTAATGCCGAGTCAGATCCCCCCGAATGGTTGGAGGTTCATTAACGGTCTCGCCCTGCTATGCCATCATTTCCGGTGTCCTCTATCGATCAGTATTCTGCGACATTTTTTGAGAATGAATCAAAGCTCAATCACTGGGGCCGGGATCCCTCATTTCCAGTATAAAGACGCAAGGTATCGTCCTGTTGGAACAGCTTCGTCAGTCAAGGCCTGGAGGACGAAATACTTCTTTGTGAGGCCCCTGGGATCTACCTTTGAGTCCAGGTCGTGGAGATATCCTCTGACCGAGCAATGGAACGACACTTCTAATTTGTCCTTTACTAGAAAGGAATTTGAAGTGATCAACCGAATTAAGGCGCCGAGTCGGTATGTTTTCGACCGTCTTATTCTGAGGTATCGTGGAGGGGCATCAGTCAATGCCTTTTTAATTAATCCCCTACCTCAGATTAACGGGATAGAAGAAGAAACTGCCCCTTCTGGTTGACTCCTCGTAGTTTAACTGCCTTTTTTCATGAATATTAGTTTCGATTTCTAACCTGCTTCTATAATTGTGCAGCCATGGTGAAACTCAAGAATCTCACCTCGCCGTCCGATTCTCCCAAGTCCAAAAGTCAGCACAAAGTCGCTAGACCTTCTTTGAAGATGAAGGAGCGAAGCCAAAAGGTAGGGGTCAGCAAAGATATCGCTCAGTCGACTGCACCTGACAAGTCCACAGCGCTGCTGACCCAATCGGCTAATGAGGACCGAGTGGTTATGGAAGATGAGGTGGAACGGCCACTCAAAAGAAAGAAGACCGCTCAGAATGTTGAACGATTGCCCCGCCATTTGGACAAAGGTAAGGGGAAGGAGCAAGTGCCCAGCTCCAAAAAGTGGGTGTCCACGATCAATCTAAATAAGATTGCATTGCTTAGGGACACCAATGTGGCTCTTTCACGTTGCCCAGAAGGTTATCCCTCCTGCGAACGAAGAGTTTTTAGATTCGTTGGGCGATAAGGAGATGATGGTTAGTTCGCTGAAGTCCCCCAATCGATGGACTAGGAGATTAAAGATCTTCTTAGCCAGGTTACTATTTTGAGGGCTTAACTTTCAGAGGTGGAGGAGGAGAAGAACAGAGAGGTTGCGTCAAGGGATGAGCGGGAAAAAAAGTACCGAGCACTGTAACTCAATAATGAGGACATGAGGGAAGAAGTTTTCAATGCCAACTCTAGAGCCAATATGGAAAAAGAGTTCCGTTTGAGAGTCCTCCGTGACTGCCAAGAAGCGGTGCTGTAGAGAGAAAGGGCTGAGAGGAAATTGCTTGAGCTACAAAGCTCTGTCAAAGAGTAGAGGGTTGAGGCAATCAAACGATGGAAGAAGCGGTTTTTAAATGATGAATGC
>JANTNU010000003.1:4062473-4076476 GCA_024752395.1 Erythroxylum havanense
CTCACCAGAAGGATCTCCTGCTGCCGAAAGTAGGAGAGGAAGTCAAAGAAGTGTCTTTATCAAGAAAAGAGGTACTTATAATGTGCTTCATAGCACCTTTGGTCTCTCCCTAGTAATTTTCATCATGGAGGAAAATCTGTAAAACATTATCATTTTCAATGGAAACAGATGATGGATTGATTTTTGTTATAAGTTAACTCATCTTCCTATATCTGACACAGTCTGCTTCTCAAAAATCATTTTCTTGATACAAGTAAATTACATATGCACCATGGACATTTCAGTTCTGATACTTTCCATAATATTCCTTCAATTCATATGTATACCACCTCCTCCTCCATTTGTTGTCCCCTGATGTTTTGTTTAGGACTTATTGTTGATGACATTTAGCTGTCTGTCATTGAGTTCTGGTGCTTCATGGAATATTTGCCAAACGTGATATAATGAAGGACAGATAAAGTATGCTTGTTGTTGAGTTATGGTGTTATTTGATAATTGCAACATGGCCATTTTGATGGATTTGGCAAGGATAGATAAAGCACCGTTGTTCTCAAGTCTTGTGCATTTTGATAATATCTAAAAAGTGGGTATTCTCATGTATGCTCTTTGTACCCTTGAAAAGAAAACTCGCAGTATTTGAGCCTGCATCAATGGATACAAAAGTTAATGATTCATAATGAAATCTTGTATGTTGATATATGTTAGCAGTTTAAAATAGTTGATGCTCAAACTTTAATGCATTTTTTACTTGGATTTAAAGGTGAGAGAGGTCTTTACATTGAGGAAGATATCTTTCCCTATACTTCATAAATTTATAGTTGCACCAGTTCTAGTAGGATGTATCATGTTGGAAAAAATAGACTAATTTTGGTCGTGATAAAATCTAAGTTCGTCTGCCAAACTTTTCTGGCTAAGTGCGAAAATCTAGTCTAAATATTTGAAGTAAATGTTTTATTATGGTCCTTCTACTCATATTATCTTCCCCTTTTAGTCATTTTACTTCAATTTGCAATCAAGTCAGTTTATTATTTGAAATGTGTCAAGGACATCCTTGCAAACTTTTTAGACAACTAAATTTTGCCACCATACTTTTCAATTGTAGTTTGTAATATAGTAATTCACTGACTGAATTGAAATAGGAAAATGACAAATAGGAGGGCAGACAAAAGCCTGTTTTTCCATAAATTTCCAGTGGAGTTGATAGAATGAATTAATTTATTATTTTAATGATACAAGGGCTGAAAAGAAAGAAGAAAGAAATCTAGGATTTGAATTTGGAAATTTGGTAACTAGGAAGACTAAAAGTTAGGTTACCTGCAGATATCGTACTATGAAAATCATTAATCCTGGATGTGGTGGGTTCTCTTTGTGATGAACTATTAGAAAATAAACTTGAAAGCTGCAGCCTTAAAGGTACAATGGAAAACTGTGGAAGATAAAGAAAGGATAAAACTTGATTTTATGCCTATATATTCTCAAACTAAGCTATTATCTTGTCCGCTTTGTTGTGTGCATTTCTTCCTTATTAGTTTACTGAAATGGGCATTCATTAATTGTTAAGCTGCTGCTTGGTCCACTACTTAACTTGGTATCACTACTACAATTGTAGGCTTTCACAGGCTCTATCCTGGAGCGTTCTGATGAAATGCCATCAAATGCTCAAATGCAAAAGCAGACATTGCAGGTATATATATTCCTTCCTTGCTCCTATTGGAATCGTGGAGTTCATGATTTTAATTATCTTTTTATGTGTCATAATCTTTTAGTTCTCATCTTCCGATTCTGGTTGCCTAATCTGCAACTCTTGCTTTGCTAGACACCTTTGGAGGCTTCAAAACCAAGATTTGACAGCTCAAAGGTGCGTTTCCTATTTTGACTCGATTCCTATAATCAGTTTACATACGTAATATTGTTAAAACTCCTCTTAAGGACTGCAGGCATTTACTGGTTCAATCGTGGAGCGCACTACTAACCTGCAAACAGATGCAGATGCGGGTTCATCAAAGGTAGTGGCATGAGCCATTGGTTTTGAGTGTACTCGTTTTTGTACTTCTGTTTTGATTAGTTGATTATTACATTGTAGTATCAAATCCTGATTACGACATTGGATTTGGACTTTGCAGTTATCAAATGCACAGCCCTCTAGGCCAGTTTCTAGGTTCAAGCAGCAGAGAAGGTAGCTGTAGCTGGCAGTTTACCTGCCAATTTCCAAAGTTAATTCACTGATAAGCTCGATCACCTATTTGTATATAATTCCCTTGAGATGACTCGCTTTAGTTCTGGATGTTATTTATTGTCAGCTACTTTTTTCTTTTTGGTTTAATTTTATTGACACAAAGTTGAAGATGAAGTAGAATGAACTAGTTAATTTGATACCACAGAATGATTGTGATATATACACACATATACATCTGGGAATTTACAAGCCTTCCACTAGCAGACAAGTCCTATTAAGAAACTAGCATTTACCCACTGGGTGACTTTTCCTTTCTTTTCTTGTAGTCTCGAAGCACCTGCTCCCTCTCGTAAGGACTTGCTGATAGAACCCACTTGCTAAATTCTACCTCCCCCAGTCCCAGGGACTGAGAGAGGCGAACATAATGCTTTTTTTTCTGACCCTTATCATCAGCTGGTTTCTTTCTTTGTTTTATGGTTGCAATCTCATAATCCTCTGCAGAAGTTCTCTCAATTTTCTTTTTTGGAAGGTTTACCACGTTTATCACCTCGTCGTTTCGATGGGCATATAGAACACCTGTATGAATACATCATAGTAAATCAAAACATCAGGTGGAAGAACCCTAGTGTTTGTGGCAAAGCAATTGGATGACAGTCACTGCCGCAACAAGATGGGTCGGCAATCCTATGGCATATAGGACCCAAAGCCTGATTATGACTAGAAACTAGCCTTCCTTGTCTTGTGACAAATGGTACGATGACCACAACCTAGTGCCACGGGAATGCAACAGAAGAAACTATTAAAAGGAAATAATCAACTTACCCATCTCTTCAAGCACAGGTTTACATGTTGTACCCTTCTCATTGTCAAGAGCAGCTCTTTCTTGTTTTGTTGCAGAGCAATGTGCATCATCGTTTCTATCTTTCTCATGTAATTCAATAATTTCACTGGTAAAAAGTTTGTCGGATAGATCACGGAACAGATTGCAGATTCCAAAGAGCTCGCCTTGAAATTGTTTGCAGTCCTAAGAGTAAACCATTTGTAGTTAGTAGCTTGGAACTCCAATCAAGTATACATTTCAAATGTCTTACTCCTAACAATAAGCTCCTGTTGAAGAAAAGCAAAGTTACCTGTACACCTTCAAAATAACGCTTTTCCATTTTCCCCGACACAGCAATATTTGACAGCTGTTGCTTGTACACCTGACGGGAGTAAACCAATTCCTCAAAGGAACCAGCTGCAAGAAGGCGAAACACCACAACATGCCGCTTCTGCCCAAAACGAAATGATCTGTCCTGAGCCTGCAAGTCATGGGCAGGATTCCAATTTGGGTCGAATATGACCACACGATTTGCACTTACAAGGTTCAATCCAAGTCCACCAGCTCGTGTTGATATAAGGAAGACCTAAAACAAAACGTTAAGACTCTGGAAGAAAATTTTGAACCACAAACTTGCTAACCAACTCCATACTCAAAATAACCTGTTTACTTGGACTGGAGTTGAAGTCATCCACCATAGATTGACGTAAGTTGGTTGGTGTAGAACCATCAAGACGTGCAAAGCTGTATCCTTTGCGTATTAGAAACTTTTCCAGTATATCCAACATCCTGGAAAACATAGTTAAACTCAGTAGCAGGAACTGAGACATCCATATTGCACAAAGTAAATGAAGATGGAACACGGCAATGAACTTGAAATTTCCCACAAGAGCAAGTTCTGAATAGAGTTCGTATCCTTTATAATATGAACACATTTAAAAAAATATTACCATTCCTCCCAAAAGTACTTTTCTGAAAATGGGAAGGGAAGCGATAGAGAGGCAAATAAATTTTGCTAAATTCTAATTCAGATGAAATATGCCATCCATCATGAGACAATATGGTGAATCTACATTGCAACTCTGGAACGCAAACGTATTGTATATGTTGTGAAGGTTACTTCAAGCAACATTTGCACGGTCAGATTAATAAAACATAAATCAAATACTTTACAGAAGAAGTTTGATTAGGACAAAGTCAATATAAACACAATTAATGGCAAGGAATAAGAATAAATACAAAGTTACTAAGCTTTTGCTTTCCTTAAGAATCTACCTATCAACATCAACTTTATACTCTCAAGGGATTAATATATTGATCCAAATTCCTATGTAATAGCCATCTTGCCCTTCAATACGTGACTAGGTCATGCCTACTTGTTGATGAAAACAATACAATTATTCTTTCTGGTAACTTTAGAGATAGAAGAATATCTCCCGCTGCCTCCAATACCTAATCTTTTCATTCTCTCAAGTTTTTGAATCTGGTCTCGTCAGTTCTTTCAGCCACTTCCCCTTTTAATCTTTCTCATACATCGACGGAGAACTTCAGCGGAAATATTATGAGCCAGAAATTTCCAAAAGTTTTAAAAGGAAAAATTTAGAGAACCTAAACCACTTACCACATATGTACTACAGTGATATAACAAGTAACATATCAATGATCGAATTGCAGCTAAAATACAAAAACAAAAAAGGATGTGCCAAAATATAACAAAAGAGAATCTTAAAAAGTGACCTGACCTATTTAGCCAGTCAGGCAAGAGAAACTGCTTATGTATTAAGATATTAAAGATACAGTTGTATAATTGATATGTTATTTTACACACTGAGGGCTGGATTGATGGTTGATTGCTTTGAATGTGATGGAGGTAGCAGAGCATTATCCCCTGAGATTTTTTTTGAAAAGTATTATTCCCTGTGATTTTGAACAACTCCCAACTTCCAACATTGTGATTCTGAACGAGTAAAAAATTCTACCAACTTCCAACATTGTGATTTTGAGAGTAAAAAATTCTAACACTACCACACTTTGAACATGAAACTAAATCAAATAAAGGAAAGGCCTTAACCATCTGAACTAACACAAGTCTCATTTACTAGTACTTTCGAATAAACTCTATTTTAGTAATGATAATTATTTATTCAATTAATTATTCAAAGATCATTTTTCACGTTGAACGTGATTGTTTTGCATGACTGTTTTGACAGTTTTCAAAACATTGGAATTCTTAAGGTGCAACTAGCAACATTTTATTTTTGTCCAATGAGCTTGTAAATCAATGGTACACCCTTCTACAAATTGAGAGAGATTCATCTTGAGTCCAATGTATAACAAAATAGTATGAGGACACAAAAATAAAACAACAGATGACCACTTTAGATGTTTTGGCCATGCTCCACTCTAACCATTGTACATCAATATAAAAAAACAATCGAATCCAATTGGAAAAGAATAGGAAAAGGACAGGGAAGGCAATATTGTAATATAAGTGGATACAACTTAACTATAATCCTGATAGAGGATTCATCTCAGGGACTTCAACTAGTTTAGGAATAAGACACAGTCCATAGGTATATCTTTAAGAAAATTAAGAACTCACTCATGAACTTGTTTGAAATTATTTAGGAATTAACATAGTTCACATGTGATGGCACTACATTATTAAATTTAGAGCTTAACTACTTTTTTGCCTATACACTTCTGTTTTCACTAGTATAAAGCTAATTTAACGAGCTCAATCAGACATCACAAAAGCATAAATATGGAACTTAACAACCCATCTAGATAGCCATTTCTCCCACTAGCTAACTTGAGCAAAATTCAAGGTTTTTTTTTCATTCACTCTTCATAAAAAGAATCTCTCATATACAATTAGCTTCTAGACAAGAGGAAGAAGATAACACTTTAGTTAAGAAACAAGGATAGAAAGAAGCAACAGAAATTTGTTGTTAAAATGTTCTTTGACTTTTTGCATTAGAAAAGACATGCACGAATTCATTCTGACAGGAAATAACTATAATACAAATCTATGATTAAATGTCTCAAGTGTTGCACTTTTTTTAAGGCACACGTGCTTTTTAATTAACAGGGAGGGTAGAAGGCTCCATTTCACTTAATAAACTCCAGATATAAAGGATCCAACTCAATACAAATCCAAATCCTGATCCACAATTAAGTTCATATGTCTAGTTCAGTATGGTCCTGAAGGTAATCATCACATGAAAGAACATGCTAAAGGACATAACCAACTGAACTGGGACAACTAAACTTTATACCCTTCCTAACTACACAAGTAATAAAGAGCACATAACATAGGAAAAGACTTGCACTAAATGGGCTGTAAATTTTTAAAACCATACCTGACAGAGTAGCTGAAGAGTAGAATCTTGTCACCTTGTGAAACCCAAGAAAACATTAACTTTTCCAAAGCTCGCATTTTTCCACAATTTTTAACTTCGCTCAGCTCCATGAAATTCTCACTCCGGGTGTGCCCTCCAACCAACTCTATATCAGGCCCAAAGACAGCGGACGCAAATTCTGCATCCTTCCTCTGTTTATCCGGTTCATCCCTTGGGTTTGGTTTAATTAGCTCCAGATGATTGCTTATCTGATAGTCAACAACAAAGGTAAATATAAAGAAAGAAGATCAATGAAAAGCTGTTGATCATAGTAAACAACTTTCCAAGACAATTGAGAAGCAATCAATTTTTTTGGGTTGAGGAAATTTTTCTACATGTATGCAATGCAGAGGCACTTGCAAAAGCAAAAATTGCAAACTAGCTCAAGCAAATCACCTGCTGGAGTTTCACAAGGCAAGGAAGGACAAGACAAAAGGGGCATGAATCACAGCCTTCAGGGTTATCTCTGTGAAGATAAGGCCATATAATTCCATCAGGTACAATCCTTTTGCAGCATTCGACTTGTTTAAGAGGGCTTCCACAACTACATGGGAGGTCCTTATTGATAAGGCATTGCACATCTGATAGTTGTAACATTCTCCTATACACACGTTTTTGTAGTTCACTCATAGCACAAAAAATGACATTATCTTCTTTCCCCATCATTAGATGACCAATTGTCTCTTCCTTTGTCCTTCTAAGCATATATTTATGAAGAACCCTCACTAGGTGCTCTTTTCGTTCATCAGCTATCTGAACAAATTTTTCAGGTGCAGTCGCCCTCTGTCCGTGCTTTAGAGGCTCATCATAGAACTCTCGGAAATGTTCCCTGGTTCCCAATGAGCCAGGAGCAACCCAGTCAAAGAGATTAAACAATTCCATAATCTTATTCTGCATAACAGTTCCTGTGAGACCAAAACGTTTCCGTGTGCGAATTTCTGTGCATGCTTTATATAGTTTTGACTTTTCATTTTTAAGCCGGTGTGCCTCATCAACAATCACAATCTCCCACAATATTTCTGACAAAATGGTGCCATGAATTCTGAATGTATCAAAACTGGTTATCAGTACCTCAACTCCACGTGCTTCAAGTTTCTCAAGGATCAGATCCCGTGTTGCACCATGGTAAACAGAAACATTGAATGTTGCCCACCTAGAGAACTCCATCTCCCAATTGTGAATTACAGAAGTAGGGCAAATTATCAGTGCATGACCACTCTTCGTTGCCTGATTTTCCCTCACCAAAGTGGAATCACCAGATTCTCCTTCTCTCCCAATGGCAGCAGCCAGGAATGCAATTGTCTGAATGGTCTTACCCAACCCCCTGTCTCAAAATATAAGCAGACAGCCAATCTATATCAGCACACTAGAAATGCAGAGAACATTCACCTGGATATATACCTATAAAATCATAGATATAAATATAGAAGTTTATAACACAAAAAGAAACCACCAATACTATTGGTGAACAAGAACTATCGATTGGTGACTATAACAGCAGCAGCCTATAATTCAAGGAAGAATAAAACTTCCTATATCATAAATAGGAAATCAGGCGAAGGAACACACGGAAAAAAATAGAGAACAGAGATCTAGATAGAAAATTTAGGTGAAAGTGAGATTTGCAACAAACAAGAGCAGAAAAAGAAATATGGAGTAGAGAAAAACCAAATTAAGAGAAGAAGTTTCCAATATCAATTACTTACGGTTAATAATACTAAGATCCCCTGAGGTTACGCCATATGTTAAATCACCGTGATTTGATTTTAATTTCATAGGGTCTTGTAATTTGATAACCAGTAAAATTGACCGCTTCATACATTTCATTTCAATAACTAAAATTCACTTTTACATACTCCTGCACAAAAAAATTTACTAGCAGTATGAAAAACTTGCACAGTAAAATATTGACAAAGGAATGTTTTTTTAGTTACCAAATAAAAGGATTCCAAATTAAATTTTAATCAGAAGGGAGTTTTCAGAAAACAGTAAAAACACAATGGATCATAGTGCAACTTAACCATTTATAATCAGAATCTATTTCACATTGAACCACCCATCATCCATTTTTACATGTTTTGACCAAGTCCTAGGTTTGCGAGAAAATGGAAATGAGAACTTAATAGGAAAAGAACTAATATATATATATATATATATATAGACCACTTCTTTTCTAAAGAAAAAGTCATAACAACAATGAGTACTACTCTAATAAGACACAAACTCCAAATTGGGTAATACGAGTGAACTATACATGTAATATAAGTCTAACAGAATTACAGAATCATTGATCAGATTGTAGTACATCATTCTCATTGTTGTTAATCATGGTCAAAAGCCAAAGTGTTTGCAATAGTCAAGCATCAATATTAAACTGTATGAACAAATCTTGTAGTTTGATTGGCAACATTTAAAAACAATTTACACGTCCTGGATAGCAATAGTGGAGGGTAAAGAATAACCTAAGTGATGTGTCGGTAATTTTGATACACATATACAGCCTCATCTAGCAGACAATTCATAGCTGAAGATTTTTGACCATTAATGCTAAATGTATAAGCTACATGTCGTTACATAAATTAACAAGAAAGTTGCAATTGACCAATATTATAAGGCTACAATGAAAGCCCTGAAAAATGGGCTTCTTTTATTATGAACAGGAAAAAACTTGGCATTAACAACATCAACATATTCATATACCACTTACAACTAGATTATGAATGAGTATCCTAATCTTCAACTTTATTACACCGACTTGGATGGGGAAAAAATGCAGCAGAATCCTCTGCCATCTAAAGATGGTAAGTCAAAACCAGAATTCTAGCAGAAAAGATGTCAAAAGGTGATAAATTATTAAAGACTGATGCATCTATCACAGAAGGCCAACAATCAGTTACCAGGAAAAGTAGAAAAGGATTTCTTGAGCATTTCCAGGAGAGAGAATCTTTAAACTACTGTTCAATTTTGTCCATTCCAGTTTTTCGATGTCTCAACTCATCTATAAAAGTCCATGAACTATTTACTCCTAGTTTCATTTTTTTCTTGCAAGTCCTTCTGGTTTTGCAGAAACCAATTATGTAATGTATTAAGTTATGCACACTTTTTCCTTTAAATTGAACCACATCAAATAATCTATTTAACATGCTTTCGTTGAGATCAATAACGCTAAAAAGAAAAGATAACTCTGAAAAAAGCTTAAGCATGGACAGGAGAAGCACACATACATAGTCGTAAAGAAGGAAAACATGCTCACATGTCATCACCGAGAATGCCACCATGGTTGTTCCTGTACAGCTTATACAGAAATTTTACCCCTTCCTTCTGATGCTCAAGCAACCTACAATTGATAGAAGCAGGAACCTGAAAGAATATAAATATTTTGTTAGATTAATTTAAAAATCATAAAGGTGCAGCCCATATTACTTAGGTTGATTCTAATAAAAGGTGGTTATTTGGGTTTGTAGAGAATATTAGTCACTAGGGTTTTATTATAATTAATAAGAACTCTTCCCTCTCCCTTTAATTACGTTAACGGTTACCAAAGAAAAGATACATTCTTGCACCATTGGAAAAAAAACGAAGAAAAGCAGGAGAGAGTGGATAAACTTCTTTGCATAAAAAATGTTTGCAACCAAAAGGATTAAAGGTCTATCAGTGTAGACACGTATTAAACATGGGCCAGGGTTAGCATTTATTTCTCTCTTTTATAGCATGAATCTTAATTGAATGAGTTGAATCAATTGTGTTATAGATGATCTCGAGAGAATTCTTGACTTGAAATGTTGTTTAGAATATTATAGACTCAATTTACATGTGGTATCAGAGCAAAATTATGACACTTTGATTAGCATTAAAATTAACCTTAGGATTCATTGTAGCCATTAATATTGTTTAAGGTCATAAAATGAAATTAAAATTATTTTATTGCTTTTGCTATAATTTTTCTATTCAACGAATTCAAAGCAATAGGAGGTGTAAGGAAAGATAGAGCCTTTCGGTTGTTATAAGCAGTGGACCGATCTCCCTCTGCATCCTAAAGACCCTCGTGGGACCATAATTGTGTTCGTATATGTTGTTTGCTGGACATCGTCTTATTGTGTTCGTATATGTTATTTGATGAACATTGTGTTTTCTGTTTTGAAAAACAAAAGGTTAAAGAAAAGTCGATTATTTTGTGTTGGTGGGGCCTACCATCGAAAGGCTTTAGGTTTGTAGTGTAAACATAAGTTATTTAGGTTGTTTATTTGTTGGAATACGTGATTGTGTTTGTAGGGCCTACCATCAAAAGGCTTTGATTTTGTGGTTGTAAAGCAGAATGATCTTGGGCTTAAAATGTGTGGACATCCAGGATTTGTGGAAAATAAAAAAGGTGAGCATGCATGTAATCAATTATGTTTTGGTCCTCTGGTAATAAATTAATATGCATTTTAAAGCTTGTTAGTTTTGAACTTTACAATGTGATCTTTTAACATTATAGTTAAATTCCATAATTTATTGATACTTAATTAAATGTTTAATGTATGAAAAGCTTATTAGTTACCAAAGTCACCTTGCTTGAAAAGATATTTAAACATTTAATTTTGCACTCTTTCAATAGTTCATATTATATGATGCTAATAAATGACATAAAAGATGAACTGAACAATTGAGATTATTAATTATAATACTAGGAGATCACTCAAAGATGGATCATTGCTTATAATTAATAATAAAGAGACTTAGGAGAATATGTTTGTATATCCAAAGAGAACATGCATACTAGCTTGAGTATGATTGACTGTCTATTAAAGTGTGTATATATATTTTGTTAGTCATTATGAATTGAGGATATGTATTTAAGTATTACCCAAAGGTGAACTTAATATATATATATATATAAAGTTTATTGTTGTCTAAATCAATTAATTGTACTCAAAGCATTAATGTGTGAGTTTGTATTAAGATTGTAGCTTCTAATAATTTGTTACCTGTAGGCAATGGTCTGATCAAGTTCAATGGGTTAAGCTATACCGATTGATCTGAGCAAATCTAATTTCAATTGGGTGGATAAGAACCTAACATTAGTTGCTAAGAAGCTTGCAAACATTACTGAGACTAGTATACAAGCTAAAAAGACATATTTTGAGGGTTGGGAAAAGTCTAATAGACTGAGTCTAAAGTTGACGTGATCGACAATGGCTAAAAATGTTAAGCCATCAATGCCTAATACGGACAATGTAAGGGAATTCATGATGAAAATCAAGGAGTACTCACAATCAGACATAGCTGACAAGTTTATTGTAGGAAACTTGATGAGTGAATTGACGACCAAGAAGTTTGATGGATCTCAACCTATCCATGATCATGTAATAGGCATGTCAAATCTGACCATGTTGAAAAATCATAGTGTAAAATCCAAAAACTAACATGCATATTCATTTATTACCAGAGGGCCAAAACATAATTGATTACATTCATATTCACCCTTATGATTTTTCAGCATAGAAATCACGATATCCACAAATTTCAACCCCAAGATCATTTTGCTTTACAACCACAAAACCAAAGCCTTTTGATGGTAGGCCCCAAGAACGCAATCACATTTTTCAGCAAATAACAACCCAAATAACTTATGCTTTATAAGTACAAACATAAAGTCTTTCGATGGCATGTCTCATGAACACAACATAGTTGACTTTTCTTTAATCTTTTGTTTTTCAAAACAGAAAACACGATATCTAGCAAAAAACATATACAAACATAATAACACGATGTCCAGCAAACAACATTTATGAACATAATCATGGTCCCACGAGAGCCTTTAAGATGCATAGGGAGATCAGTCTACTGCTTATAACTACCAAAAAAACTGTCTTTTCTCACCTCCTATTGCTTTGAATTTGTTGAACTGAAAAATTATTGAGGAACCAATAAAATAATTTTAAATGCATTTTATAACCTTAAGTAATATTAATAGCTACCATGAATCCTAAGGTAACATTAATACAAATCAAAGTGTCATAATCTTGTTTTGATACCACATGTAAATTGACTCAATAATATTCTAAATAATATTCAAGTCTAAAATTCCCTATCATCTATAATATAATTGATTCAACTCATTCAATTAAGATTCATGCTATAAAAGAGAGGGAAAAAAATACTAACCTTGGTCCATATTTAATATGTGCCTACAATGATAGATCCTTAATCCTTTTGGTTGTGAACACCTTCTCTATGCAAAGAAGTTTATCCACTCTCTCTTTTTGTTTTTCTTCATCCACTCTCTTTTTGTTTTTCATCATTCTTTTTCAATGGTGCAAGATAGGATATTTTCTTTGAGAATTGCTAACTTAATTAAGGGCTCTTATTAATTATAATAAATAATAATGACTATAATATTCTTAACTATTATCTTGGGTCCACTTTATATTAGAATCAACCACACCTTTATAATTATTAAATTAATCTAACATATTTAAAAGAAAGTCAAATGGAGAAATACAAAAGGGATTAAGGAAAACGTTCATTTCTAAAGAGGACTCAATTCTACAAGTATGGTCACACAAGGAAGATAAAGGTTAGGACCTTTTCATATAATTCTCAATCACATACATAATCAAAATGCTGTAAGGGAAGGTGAAAAAATGACATGAAGACAGTCGGAAGAATCAAGGCATTTGTTAACAAACCTGTACAATAGGAAGCTCTCCAGGTGGTGAAAGCGGTAATGGTTCAAAGGGTCCGGTATGATCGAAGTGAAACCGACCCATTTTGGGTCTTTCAAAATCCTCCAATTCTTTGTCTGCATCCTCTTCCTCTTCATAATTCTCAAAGTTTCCACCTTTGGATTGGTTTTCAACCTCAAAAGACTTCTGGGATTTGTGTGTTTTCGCTTCTTGTGACAGAGATTCCTGTGGGAAAGAAAACCAAGGATCTCCAAGGCGTTGCAGCTGCTGTGAAAGAGAGGATTTTGGTGGCTTCCGGGGGAGCGCTGAAGGTTGCGGGCCTTGCGTGGAAGGAGAAGATGACGAGGCGGAGAGATTAGTGCAAGGCTTAAGGGTCTCTTTTAAGGCTTTGAAACTGGTGAGTAGAGACGACATATGGGAATTGCGCTAAATCCCAGGTGGGCAAAGATTCAATTTTGAGATTTGGAAAAGCATTAATATCTGTAAGTAATAAAGTTCTTTATTGTTTTGAGAGTGTTTTGGTTGAAAATAAGGATTAGGCGGTGCCTACACCGAGTGTTGTGTTGGTTATAAATATCAGCTATTAGCTGATTTTAATTTTATTACAGTTTTACTAACAGCAAATTAATATTATTGTTTGATAAAATTAATTATTTAATATCGGTTGTTTATGTATAAAATTAATTATTTAGTATAATTTAAAAAATTATAAACACTTGCATATTAATTATTTATATCTTAATATTTTATTAAATATTTTCATAAAAATTTAGATAGAGAAAAAACAATACCATTATTTTTTTAATCTTTTATCAAGTCTTAAAAGCACCGAAAATTCTCTCAATACAACTTCTTAATAATAAATGAATTAGATCATATTACACTAAATTTTTTTTTCTCAAATGTGGTACTAACAATCTTAATACAAAATAGGTATA